>BQNB010015461.1:46182-73225 GCA_026074375.1 Tanacetum coccineum
ATATTTCCGCGAATATTTTTTTTATCTGAATAAATCGGAACTTTTGTAATATTTTTTTTCCTGCTACTTTGTGCATACAAATTTTAAAAAAAAATATTTAAAAAAAAACCCAAATTCGGGCTGGCCTAAAATGGGAGCCCGATACTATAGCACTGTGACCCACTATCAAAACGACAGCGGATTTGTCCACAAATGGAATAAATCGGAACTTTTGTAATATTTTTTTTCCTGCTACTTTGTGCATACAAATTTTAAAAAATATATATTTAAAAAAAAACCCAAAATCGGGCTGGCCCAAAATGGAAGCCCGATATTGTAGCACTGTGGCCCACTGTCAAAACGACAGTGAATTTGTCCACAAATGTGTTATATATTAATATGTCATGGTGGAATACAAGATGTGGGATGTTGTTTGATGGATTTAGATATTTAGATGTCAATGTCATAAGGTCATACGACCTCTAGGTGTTAAAAGCTTTAGATGTTACAAACTTCTGACGCCATCTGGAAGCGGTTTATCGGGTGTTGTGAACTTCAAGGTATCATTGTAGGAACATGATAGGATGAGAAATCTTTTAGCCTTACCACGCGGACCCACCCACCACAAAGTTTTGGCGTAAGAATAAGTAACAAGCCGGAGAATAAGAAAATATGAGTGAGAGAGAGTGTAGTAAATGAGGTATCGTTGTAGGAACCTGCTATAATGAGCAATCCGCTAGCCTTGGCACGAGGACCCACATGCTACCGCAGTCCGACCTAAGAATAATTAATAGGCCGGAGAATATGAGAATGTGGGTGAAAGAGAGTAATAAATGCTCACATTCAATGCCTACAAAGTAAAGTGGGTGAAGGGTATTTATAATACTCATCAGCGCACCCTTTTACCTCGTAGTTCGTGGCTCAAGCTTGTTCTACGGGTATTATGCTAGCCTCGCCGATCCATAAGAAGTCATGTGACCGGACAAGGTGTTCTCGGTGTTATGTTTGTGGAAACTACAAAGTGGGGGAAGGGTTGAATAGTTTACCGCTCTTTGAATTTAATTAACGTTTGTATACAAAATTGTTGATTCACGCTTGAGTAATCTTAATATGCACATAATATGAACAATCTAGATAAGCAAACAAATAATATTAACTACACAATATTAATTTACGAGACAAAAGGAAAGAGTTAGAAAGATCAAACAACAACGCGAAGATTTATAGTTGTTCGGTAACGAAGCTCCTCTTCGCCCTACTCCATTCCTCGATTATCCAACTCGAGAGTTCACTTCACTATGTCAACAAGATCCCTTTAGGCGGAGAAAACTGTACACATGTAGCTTACACCAATTTCCAACACTAAGCCTAATGTCGAGTTCTAATCTTAGCTAGAACTGATCTACTACTTACACTTATATTTTAAGGCCTAAAATACTAACCACACTCACAAGTATTTACTCACCTACATACTTACACGATCTAATTGATCCAACTATTACACAAGTATATAAGAGATTTGGATGATGTACAAAATACAACACGATCGTAACAACGTTACGTAAGCACAAACTAAACTACAATACTTCGTATCTTGGCGATTACGAGTATTCTTCTCTTGCACTTGGAGAGGAAGGATTGGATCACTTGTAAACAAATGTTAATACAAACAAATGTTAATACGAATTATATGATCAAATTATAAGAGAAGTATTTGCAGATTTAGAACAGAAAGAATAAGAGTTTAAAAAGTAAAAAAAATGTAAGACAGTCCACTCTTTATAGGCAAGGCTTGGGAGCAAAATACATTAGGAGGCCCCAAGCTCAACGGCCGGCCTCCTTATCAATCAGGGGACCGTTGGTACCTATCAGGGGGCCGCCCCCTGTAGGACGCTCCTAGTTTTGTCCTCATTTGGGGAAGTGTTTTCTAAGGCAGGTTTTTCTGATTTTAGGGGGGAAAATCTGATTTCAAATATTTATTTGAATTAAAATATTTCTTATAATTAAAAAATATTTTGTCTAATTTATTTTTGTAAAAAAGTTTTGTTACACTTTATAAAAATATAAAGTTTATGACAAAACTATATAACTTTAATCATTTAACAAATTAAACATTTATTTATACATACCTTAAGTGATTTACGTTGAAATAGAGATTTACGACTAATAACTTGTTTACGTTTAATTTTACGTAGAACGTTTTTACATTTTGTGATTATCAAAACGTAGAGAGGTCGAAAAATATAAATAACGTTTTTAGACATTATTTGTATTAACAATCTCCTATTTTTTGATGATTACAAAATCTAAACTCATTGTATTTAAAAATATATTTAAACAAGTTTTAGTGAGTTTTATTCCATTTATCCCCCTTTTTGTAGAATCAAAAAGGCTTCGTCAATGCGCTAGTACAAACTAGACGGAATAAGCGCGCCCCCTTGATGTATGCTCCCCCTCGTTTGAGGACGCCAAAGAATCGAGCTATGGTGACTTGCTACAAAAACGAGTTAGAAAGCGAGTGCAATATACATTTCTAACTACGAGCAACGTCACAAAAAAATATAAAAGCATGGAAAAAAATAATAAGCCAAAAGAAATATGCATTATGTTGGAAAATTACAACAATATATATTTGTTAAACAACCAAACTAACAATATAAATAAATCATCCAACTCATCACAATAAACTAACCAATCAACATAGTTAAAACTAGAAAATTAAACTTCATTCAATAAACATAAATATCATGCTTAAAGCATGATAATACAACATTTATAAAATTAAAATACTAGAAATATCCTAAATAGTCTAGAAGGCTATATGATTTGCTATCAAAAGGGTGATTAATTTTATTGAAAGCGAGAAAACATAGAATATGTTTGGTTTGCGGGTGAAAAGGTTGGTGGTGCGGAAGGTGTTGGTGGTGGTGAATTTGGTGCGAAAGTTGTTGTAGTCGGGTAATTGCGAGGAACTTGAAGTGGTAGGTATGGTCGGGTTAGGAGAAATTCGATCCAAGTTAGATCTTCTCTTAGGGATATGAATCGAGTTTAGTTGTAACGAGAACAAGGACAATAACCAACATGATGTTTCACTTGGTCCAAAGTGATGGTATGAAGCATGGATGGTGTTGATGGTATTGTTGGTAAAGGATTTGTGATATGTTTTGAAAGGTGCCTTGCCAAAAGGTTTAGAGAGGGATCATGAAGGTTGATTGATTCTCTTCAACAAGCATTCTATACTTGGAGATTTGGGTGGTGCATGTTGAGTATGGTGTCGTTCTTGAGGAAGCTTGTATAATCAAACATCAATGTTGGGATCAATGAGTGGAGGAGGGTGAGATTGCGGCGAAGGTTAATTTGAGTGTGCTTTTGGAAGGCCTTCCTTTGGAGGTTCATTGCATGGAGATGGTGATTTAGACATTAATGTGGGAGTTTCAACTTCATTCTCACTTTGTGAATGGCAAGAGTTCATTTTCTTTCTCCATATTAGTCTTATGGAGATTTTGGGTTTCTTGGACAATTTTGAGGGGGGGTTTTGAGAGGATGACATAGGAGATTGTAGGTTGAGGATGATTAGAAGTAATTGTGGAAGATGATTATTTTATAGTAGAAGGAAAAGGTAATTTGGGATATATGTAATTGTTGAAACTCTTAATTACAAAGAGTGTTTGAGAATTTTGGGCAACTATAGCTGAGGCTATGAGGGTTGTGATAAAAAGCAGAAAAGAAACAGTGAATTTTTTTGTCTACAGTGGGTGGCCTCGTAACGTATATGGCCGGCCCCTTATCAATCAGGGGGGCGCCACCTGTAGTTCCTCAGGTTACCTAAAAAAATTCTACTAATTTTTTTGTGTGAGTAAAATAGGAATGTATGTGACAATTTTGCGGCAAATCCTAAGTTTAGCTCACAAGACTTCTTATTGACTAAAGCATGTAATCACATTTAATATAACAACCTATAAAGTGTGCAAGGCATTTTTAATAACATGTTAAATGTAAATAAGCCAACACAACTAATGAGCAAATACGCTTGCGATAAAATCTAAATAAGTTTTAGTGACTTCGCATTATGCGACATATCATAAACAAGCAAGAGTTATAATATTCCTACTACTAGTAAGTTATGAGGCTGCATATCATATTAATGTTAGAGACAAGTTATCATTCGTAATTACTTTGAACTTAGTTGCTCCCCGTGCTTTCATCCTCACTAGGTGGTTCCCAATCACCTTCGAAATAATCATCGTAATGTCCCGTGAGTGCCATGACATGGGAGAAGGTTTGATATTTGGTTTTGTTTAGTTTTGGATAAAGGGATGTTAAGTGACAAAATAAACGAGTGAACAACATGCCATATGGGATTGGAGAGTCGGGTTGATTTTTAACACATGACATTTAGTTGACAATGAAGTAGGTGAGATTCTAAGGTTGTTTGTTCATGATACAATACATCATGTGACAAGAAGAGGCGGAGATGTGATCACAAATTTGTCCTAGGCTTAAAACGTTTTTTCAAAGGATTTCATCCCAATTTTTCATATCGGGACGAAGCTCCATTTTTATGAACTTTGTTTTGTAAGGTGTTTTTGTAATATGATTTTGGAGTTCTTTGAATGGAGTGTTTAATTTGTTTTGTTAAAGGGATGAAGGTATAGTATGGACCTTCGATTTCTTGATTATTTTTAAGAAAATCGATAGAACATTCTTCCGAGTAGGCACATTGACCTTCCCAAGGAATACGTAGGATATTGGCAAAATGTTCAAGAGTAAATGTGAATTTCACATTTAGTGACCAGCATTTTACGGAAATGGATTGATCCATACTTCTTACAATCTCAAATTGAGAGTAAAATTCAATAATGAACCTTGGACAAATGGACTCATTTATGTTATAGATTTGTTAAAAGCCTAAGGCTCCAAACATCGTTTTGATGTAATCTTAGTTTAAGAATGTTGGGTGAGCAACACGTCCTTCGTGAATGGTTCTAGATTTTAGATTTTGGATTGAGCTTTTTAAGTGTTTGGGAATATATTTTTCATTTGAAATTTTGAGAATTTAATTCTTGGTTAGTTCAAGCTCGACTTGAAGAATGTGAGTCATGACGTTTCCTAACAAACGAGAATAAGTCACAATTATATTATAAGATCGAAATGTCAAGATTTGATGCCTAGTGTGTGTCTATATGCAACAAATGTGGGGTAACGATTATTTCAACTCTAAAATAAAAACCTATGAAATATTCCAAACGCCCCTTTATTTACTTTTGCTCAATCGAGTGTGTCGAAATATATTAGATTATATACTTCGGCAACAATCACGAGCTCATCGTGTATGCATGCTAAATCGTTTTTAGAATGTATTAACAATGCACGAAAACATTTAAATGATGTTCCTAATCGTGAGAAGTTTTTCGAAATATGAATTGGGGTTTTTGTATAATTCCAAACTTTTCAAGCATGGTTTATAATGAAAATCCTACATCTACGAGAAACATAATAGTTATACATTATATAATCCTAGTCTTATATTCACACAAACACAAGAAAAAATAAAAATCTACAATTTTGATTTTGTGCAAAAATTAAATCCTAGACCCATGATTGAGAGAGGAATTTTTGAAGATACTTACAATTCTTGTTGTTAATAGTGATGTATATGTTCATGTTTAGTGAATGTTACTTGAGATTGAGTTGTTAGATTGTATTTTGATGATTTGGATTTGTTCTTTTCGTCATATGTAGTAGCAGTTTTTACGGGTGTGTTTGTTTCTAAAAAAATAAGAAAGAGTATACGTTTTGTCAGATGGCGGCCCCCAGATTGATTGGGGTCCACCCATGTTATTTTAAATAAGGAATGACATTTTAATTCGCTTTTTTCCAACTAAAAATACTTAAGCATTTCGGAAGAAATAGTTAAGTTGTCGAGACTTATCGAGAAGTATTTAATAGTAACGAGAATAATAAAAAATAAGAATGAGATGATTGCGAGATAATTGATGGACTTCGACAAAAGAGTGACGTTTTAATTAACTTTTCGCTAATTAAAAAAACTTTAATTATTTCGTATGAAATAATTAAGTTGTTGAGAGTTATAAAAGTAAATTTAATAGTATCATGACTATTAAACGAAGAATGAGACGTTTATGAAATTTGCTCCATCATTACTAGACCTAGACGCAAGTAATTAAACGGCTCACGTTTAAGAGGTTTAGTGAGGATGTCAGCGATGTTTTAATCCGACAGAACTTTTTCGATGCAAATATTTCCTTTTTGAACGTTGTCGTGAAGAAAATGGTGACGAATTTCGATGTGTTTTGTACGCGAGTGTTGCACGGGGTTTTTGCTCAATTCGATGGCTCCTTTTTTGTCGCACATGATTGGAATGTCTTCGAGGCGGATGTCGTAGTCGATGAGAGCTTTTGTCATCCATAGTGCTTGTTGACATGCCTTTCCGGCGCTTACGTATTCGGCTTTGGTAGTGGATATAGCAAGAGCGGGTTGCTTCTTCGAAAACCAAGATGTTAAACAACATCCCATAAACGTACAAATACTGCTAGTACTTTTTCGATCCACGTAATCTCCGGCATGATCAGAGTAGGCATATACTACAATTTCTATGTCGGACCCCTTAGGATACTATAATACTAAATGTGTAGTGCCTTTAGTGTATCGGAAGATAGACTTAATCGCTTCAAGATGAGAGGTTTTGGGATGCTCTTGGAAGCGTGCCCAAAGGCAAACACTAAACATGATATAGGGCCTACTTGTCGTTATGTATAATAAACTACATATCATACCTCTGTATTTTGTATTGTCCATGGACTCACCATCTTCGTCTTTCATGAGTTTCGTATCTGAGGACATCGGTGTTTTCATTGGTTTATAATCTTCTAATCTAAATTTCTTAAGCATATCTTTTATATATTTATATTGATTAAAGAATATACCATCTTCTAATTGTTTTATTTGTAATCCAAGGAAGAAATTTAGTTCACCCATCATGCTCATTTCAAACTCTTTGTGCATGATTTTGGCGAAGTCATCACACAACTCTTGACAAGTTGAACCGAATATAATGTCGTCGACATATATTTGAACAATGATGAGATTTGAACCTTTCTTCTTTATAAAAAGTGTGTAGTCTACCATTCCCACGTTATGATAATGTTTACCAAGAAACGTTTTTAATCTATCGTACCAAGATTTAGGAGCTTGTTTAAGTCTGTATAAACCTTTCTTGAGTTTATAAACATGATTAGGTTTTGCGAAATCAATTAATCCCGGAGGTTGTGCCACGTACACCTCCTCATTGATAAAACCATTAAGAAATGCACTTTTTACATCCATTTGGAATAATTTAAATTCTAACGCGCAAGCATAAGCTAATAAAATTCTAATAGATTCTAATCTAGCTACGGAAGCATAAGTTTCATCATAATCAATTCCTTCTTGTTCATTATAACCTTTAGCAACTAATCTAGCCTTATTTCTAGATACGGCACCATTTTCGTCAAGCTTATTACGAAATACCCATTTAATTCCTATAACGGTCATAGACTTAGGATTTAGAGCTAACTTCCAAACATCGTTTTGCGGAGAATTGATTTAATTCTTCTTGCATGACAACTACCCAACTTTCGTCTTTTAAAGCTTCACCGACATTTTAAAGCTTCATCTAAGAGTTCTTTGGTTTAAATTTCCTATGACATTTTCTAATGGATGACTTTTAGATTCTTTAATATTGACGATTTCGTCATTTTCTAAAAACTTATCTTCGACTAAATCATCATCCTCCAAATGTGATGTTTTAGGTGGGGAAGGACTTTTATCGAATGTCACATTTAAGGACTCTTCGACTTTCATAGTATGTTTGTTAAGAACAATATAAGCTTTACTATTTTGCGAATATCCTAGGAAAACACATTCGTAAGACTTTGGGTCGAACTTGATGAGATAGTCTTTTGTATTTAGAACGAAACACTTGCTTCCAAATACTTTAAAATAATCAAGAGTAGGTTTCCTACCTCTCAAGATTTCTTATGGATTTTTTTCTAAGATTAAACTAATTAAAATTCTATTTAATATATATGTCGAGGTGTCCACCGCGTTACACCAATTTTTTATAGAACAGATTGTTCGTTTAACATGGTTCTACTCATTTCTTGTAAAGTGCGATCTTTCCTTTCTACTACCCCATTTGATTGTGGAGTACGAGGAGCGGAGAAATTATGGTTAGTCCCATTAGAGTCACAATAATTTCCAAATTGTACTTCATTCTCATATTCCCGACCATGACCCGTCCTAACAGAGACTATATAGCATCCTAATTAATTTTGGATCTTTTTACTAAAGATCTTAAATTGCTCGAAAGCTTCGGTTTTGTTTTGAAGAAATATTGTCCAAGTAAACCTAGAGTAGTCATCTACTATTACTAAGGTGTAATGATTTCCTTCGTAACTCCGTACGGCGGAAGGACTGAACCAATCCATGTGAAGAAGTTCTAAGCATCTAGTCGTTGAGACCATATTCTTAGCTTTATGACTAGCGTGAGCTTGTTTTTCAATTTTGCAAGCGTCACAAAAATGTTGATCGAATTTAAGCTTAGGTAGATTGCTAACTAGCTCCTTGCACACTAAAGATTGAATTAAACGTATATATGCATGACCAAATCTCCTATGTCATAATGTAGAGTTTTCATTAGTTATCGCAAGACATAATCTATCTTCTCGCTTATTTCTTAATTTCATTACATATAAGCCTCTTTTCCTAATACCTCTACCTATGACTTTTCCGTCCTTAGTTATTTCACTATCGTGTTCGGAGAATATTACTTTGCACTTATTATCACATATTTGACTAACACTTAGCAAGTTATAACTTAAATTATCTACATGCTCATCATTTTCAATTTTAAGAGAGTCATGAGAAATCGTACCTTTTCCAATGATGGTGCGAGGTAAATTCACTTTAAAAAATTACGTTACCTCCATTGTATGCTTTGTATGTAGAGAAAGCTTTCGGTTTCCCATCATGTGTTTAGAGCATTCACTACCTTTAATCCACTCGTCAGGCTCCAAATTAATCCCCAAGCATATTTCATTACATGCTTGAGCCATAAGACACATTTTGTCCTTAATCTTTTCTTCCTCATCTTCGCCGCTATCGCTCCAAGATCCTCCAACAAAAGCCCTTTGGTTTTTGTTTCTTGGTGGCTTCGGACACTATCCGATGAGGTGATTTGGATCTCCGCATCTAAAACATTTTCTTTCGCTCTTATCGTTTTTGTCGTCTTTACTTCTTTGGAACGACTTCCTTTCGTCACGTGGTTGTCTTACAAATCTACCTCATCTTTTGAAAAACTTCTTGAAGTCCATCACGGCCATGGCGTACTCCTCTTCTTCACTTCTAGAAGTCGAACTCTCTTCATCACTAGATTCCTTTTTAGCCTTTAAGGCAAGAGATCTACTTTGTTCTCTTTTGCCTTTGACTATTTCAAAATCTTTCTTAATTAACACTTCATAAACTTTCAAGTTGCTGATATGTTCGTTGAGTGATAGAGATGTCAAGTCCTTCGACTCTTCAATAGCCGTAACCTTTGCACGCCATTTAAGATGAAGTGGCCTAAGAAATTTTCTAACGTAGTTCTTGCTAGAAAAACCTTCATCTTGTTCTTTTATACTAGTAATAATTGTGTTAAACCTAGCAAAAGCATTATCTATCGATTCCTCTTCCGGAATCGTAAATTCTTCATATTGTTGAATAAGAAGATCTATTTTATTATCTTTGACTTGGCTATTACCTTGGTGAGTAATTAACAAAGTTTCCTAAATTTCTTTTGTGGTTTTACACATAAAAATTCTTTCATATTCTTTATGTGGCAAGGCATTATAAATTACCATTTTAGCTTCATTGTTTTAGCAAGTCTCTTTTTAAGATCGTCGCTTTGTTTATCAAATGGTACAATTTCATCGTTTTTAGAGTCCGGATTATTTTCAGTAAGTGGGAAATCACCATAGATAATAACATGCCAAAGATCTAGATCTTTTGATTTCACGTAAATCTCGAATCTATTTTTCCAATAAATAAATCCATCGCTTTCAAATAGTGGTGGTCTTTCCATAGATTGTCCTTCTAAATATTTTTATGATTTCATAGATCGATTCATGTTTTAAAATACAGTTTATTTTAAAAATCTTGGGTAACCTGGCTGTAATACCAATTGTGGAAACTAGATGGGAGGGTTTAGTTTACCGCTTTTTGAATTTAATTACTGTTTGTATATAAAATCGTAGATTTGAGTTTGAGTGATCTCAATATGCACAGAATATGAATAATCTAGATAAACAAACAAATAATATGAACTTCACAATATTAATTTACGAGACAAAAGGAAAGAGTTAGAAAGATCAAACCACAACGCGAAGATTTATAGTGGTTCGGTAACGAAGCTCCTCTTCGCCCTACTCCACTCCTCGAGTATCCAACTCGAGAGTTCACTTCACTATGTCAACAATCTCCCTTTAGGCGGAGAAAACCGTAAACACGTATCTTACACCAATTTCTGACACTAAGCCTAATGTCGAGTTCTAATCTTAGCTAGAACTGATCTACCACTTACCCTTGTATTTTAAGGCCTAAAATATTAACCACTCTCACAAGTATTTACTCACATAAATACTTACACGATCTACTCGATCCAACTATTACACAAGTATATAAGAGATTTGGATGATGTACAAAATACAACACGATCGTAACAACGTTACGTAAGCATAAACTACACTACAATACTTCGTATCTTGGCGATTACGAGTATTCTTCTCTTGCACTTGAAAAGGAAGGATTTGATCACTTGTAAATAAATGTTAATACAAGTTGTAATCAAATTATAGGAGAAGTATTTGCTGATTTAGAACAGAAAGAATAAGAGTGCAAAAGGTGAAAAAAATCATGGAACAATCCACTATTTATAGGCAAGGCTTGGGAGCAAAATACACTGGGCGGCCCCCAAGCTCAATGACCGGCCCCCTTATCAATTAGGGGGCCGCCGGTACCTATCAGGGGGCTGCCCCCTGTAGGACGCTCCTAGTTTTGTCCTTATTTGGGGAAGTGTTTTCTAAGGCAGGTTTTTCTGATTTTAGGTGGAAAAATCCGATTTCAAATATTTATTTGAATTAACACATTTCTTATAATTACCAAAATATTTTGTCTAATTTATTTTTATAAAAAGGTTTTGTTACATTTTATAAAAATGTAAAGTTTATGACAAAACTATATAGCTTTGATCATTTAACAAATCAAACATTTGTTTATACATAGCTTAAGTGATTTACGTCGAAATAGAGATTTACGACTAATAACTTGTTCACGTTTAATTTTACGTAGAACGTTTTTACATTTTATGAATATGAAAAAGTAGAGAGGTCGAAAAATATAAATAACGTTTTTAGACATTATTTGTATTAACATGTTTCTTTGTTCGTGGTGCTCCGATCCACCGGCTAGCATGTTCTTCCTTCTAGGGTGCCTAGCTTCCAAAACTAACCGTGGTCCACTTGAGGTTAATATCTCCGGAGGACTGTTCTGGCATCTAGAAAGCCGCCTTTATTACAAATGGATTGGGTATGGGATTGGAACATCCGTATATCATCAAGTCCTTATAGTTCAGTCTTATCGAGTCCATACTCGGCTGAAACGCTAGTAAATTTTTAATTTTTTAAAAATATGTAGTCATGCGCCGTATGGACCCATACATCGTACGGATAAATGTCCATACTCTGTATGCACGTTCTAGTGTCCATTTTCTGCATTTTTCAGATATGTACTTACCTATTTTCTATAAAAATATGAAAACTAGAAATACATTTTATAAACACCTTCTCCTTTTCCAAATATACAACTGAGACGGTTTTCACCCATACACACGAGCGTAGTCGTTCCCCTAAAATGCACCCTTCCTTCTTGTATATACAAGCCTCAATTCTTATTCAATTACCTACATAAAAACATTCATATAAATTGTAAGTCACGTTGACTTCGGGAGTAAAACAAAGCTAAACTAAATACTTACAATATCCATGACTAGCTACTATGATAACATAGTTATAACATCATTCAAAGTTATACCTTAGTTTTCCTCTCTTATGCGGCAACTTTGGTGAATCTCTAAACAATAATCGCGTGATTAAATTCCTAAAACGTAGGTTGTCACGCACATGGTCTATAAAACTTTCACAGTGGAAAATAAACAAATAAAGACCATGCAAACCAAACCCTTAATAATAGATCTCCTAATAAGAGATATAATCTAATCTAACACGTATAAAGGGTGTTTAAGTTTACTTACTTGTTCGTGTAGTTGTGTAAGCTTCATGACCTTCACAGCTTACACATAATCACCTTCTTCTTGATCTTCTTGTTGAATCGACTAATTAGGGTTTCTTAGGGAAAATGAGCATGTTTTTTGCGCCAGATATCCACCGGTACTGCATAGGTTGAACTAGGGCCACAAACCTAACAAGTTAGGAAAGTACGAAACCGGGTAACCAAGTCGATTTGGCAATTGACTTGCAATCGATTAAGGGATCGACAAAAAGGGTTTTCGAACCCTTTTTGGTTCGGTTGAAGGAAGGGAGAGAAGAAGGGATGAATTTTAGTGTTTAGTGGATTATAGTGATTTCTAGTTTAGGTTACCTTTGTATTTATAGGAATACAAGGTCTTTCTTAATTACACTAAAAGTCCCTATTAATTATTCCATAAGTCTAGAAGTTTATAAATGAATTGCCCCCTTTATGAGGTTCAATCAATTCATATAACACGTTGACTTCCCTTTATGCGAATATTGCCTTTTTCATTTCCTTTTCATTTTTAATTCATTATTTCACTATTTTCTTATTTTCCCTTGTGTGTTCCTTTTAGTGTGCGCTGGTGTGATCCTTCAACATTTCCATGAACACCAGTTGTGATAGACGTTGTTCTTTGCACACAAATCCTGTAAATTTGCTGATATGCGTAGTATTTTTGGATTTCCCTTAACGTGTGATGTTTCTATCACAAAGTGTTCTGTAGAAGCTCTTAGTACCTCGTACAACTTTCTCTTGAAATTGTGTAGCTCTTTGGAATGTTTCACGCAGTCCTTTATTATGAGAAGTATTTCAAGAACTTGTCACTTAACACTTCAAAGTGGTCAATGCATCCTACTTCAATGTCATTCATCATACTCAAGCAAGACCGGTGAGTGTTGGTTGAAACATTTTGCACCAGATAGGCATTGAACCACTTTTAATTCCGCGAAGTGATACGGTGTTTTAAGTGATACTTAGGTCTCTATACCCTCATCTCAATTTTAGGTGGGGTGGCACCCGGACCCTCTTCTTTGGTTTGTAGTCAAAAGGGATAGCTTTCATCATTCTCCATGGTTTGGTTAGGTCGCTCTTGTGATGACAACGTCGTGAGGAGGTTTCATTATCGGGAGAAATACACGGCTAGATCTTTCCATACTCATCCTTATTGCTTTCTTTTGAACCCTAGTATCTCCTAGTTCACTCACAGATCCGGATTAGAGAATGGCTCCTCTTCCAGTGTACTTTATGCTTTTTATCTCTAGTTACTCTGCAGCGACTCCCTTGTGGATTGATGCTCTTCTTTATCCGCCTTTGACTTCACTCATTTACGTAACCGTGGACAGCAAATATCTGCTTCTGAGATATATTTTGTACCCCCAACTTCCACTTTTTTTCTCTGTTACACTCCCTTGATCATCGTAAGAGTTATGTTTTTCACATTTCTGGAGTGATGTGAGGGACTATCTGATATACTCGAGCTCTTTCCTACATCATCTCCACGTGTGGGAGTATTTCGGGGTTCAAATGGCGCTTGGTTAATTTCTTTGAAAATAATTGACTTGAGAGAGTGAGACGTCATGATTCAACTCCGATTTGAGCAAATAATAGGTCCCACAAATGGCGTCAATGTCTTTACATTTCTTGTACTTTACGGATAGTATATTTATAAAATCAGGAGGATCTATCAAAGGTATGATGGGATACTAAGAGTGTGCATCGATATTGGATAATCTATGTCATGGTGGAATAAAAGATGTGATTTTGATGTTGTTCGGGGGATTCTAAAATTCGGATGTCAATGTTGTAAGGTCATACGACCTCCGGGTGTTACAAACTTTAGATGTTACAAGCTTCGGGTTAGACTTCCAATGCTACTGGAAGTGGTGTATCAGGTGTTATGAGCTTCGAGGTATCCTTGTAGAACCTGCTAAGATGAGCAAATCATTAGCCTCCCCACAGGTACCCACCCGTGACCAAGCTCTAACATAAAAATAAGTACCGGGTGTATAAGAGAATATGAGTGAGAAGGAGTGTACTAAATGCTCACATTCGATTCTTACCAAGTGAATTGGGTGAATGGTATATATTATACTCTTCGACACACCCTTTTACTTGGAAGTTTGTGGCTCAGGCTTGTTATGTGGGTAGTATGCTAGCCTCACCGGTCTATTCGAAGTCATGTGACCATACGTGGGTGTTATGTTTTTTTGTTCATGGTTCTTGCCTTCAATCCACCGGCTAGCAACTCGTTCCTTCTAAGGTGCTAATGCCCCCCAACTAACCGAGTTCCACCCGAGGACTGTTACGGCATCCAAAAGATTGCCTTGGTTGCAGATTTACCAGGTTCGGGACCGGACCATCGATACATCGACACATCACATATAGTTATATTTTCTCATTTACTATTCATCTGACTAAAATAGTGCCGTATTCGATGTTCACGTTATAGGTCAAATTTGACTCTTTTCCACTATCTTAATGCAAAAAGAGACATACAGTGCATAAATTGCTCTTAAGAGATATGCTCAGCAATTTTTATTTTTTTTACATATGTGGACTGTCAAAGAAGCTTTTCTGCATATAATTAGGAGCCACTATTAGCAACATTAACACAAATTAGTTATCAATGGAAAATCAAATATTGTTATCTTGTAAACATTACTTGTTGTACTTTAACAAAAGTTATTGATTAAAAAAAGTCCCAAAAAGGTTGGGAGATTATGATTGTAAGTTTGTTGTGATATGTGGAAAGCTCCACTTGGTACCGTACACCATAAGTCCGGCTATTTCATATTATTCGATTGTCACAATGCCACAATTGGCTTCTTTCCTTTTTTTTTCTTTTATGTTTTTTCTTTATTTAATTCCACTTAATATATGCACACTTAGAGATTAATTTAGAACAAAAATATCAAGAAATAACCAAATCAGTGGGTCAGATAAATTGAATAGAACAACAAGCTAAGATGGATAAGTTTCTTTGGTGAGGTACACGTATAATATTATTCCTGATATATTCGTAAGAAAGCACGAAATTGAACATTTTATAATCTCAAAATTATGTTAGTCCTTTCATAACAACTTTTTGGAAGCTGCAGGAAATCATTTTGTAATAATTAGTACATGGTCTTTGTCAATGAAATTTTATTTTATTTATCATTACTTGGGTAGTTTATTTAATTATTTTGTAAGTTACATAAATCTTTCTATTTTCAAGCCTAATATGAATCTAACTCTAGCAAGTAATGTAATGTATATGCAAGTGGCAACTATGAGGTTTACCATATTGATGTAATTGCATAAATGCTATGGAATCTTTCATTTTTTTTCTTATGATTATATGACCATTATTATTTAGAAAATTACTTAGGAAATCTACTATATTTTTACATTTTAGCTTTCAGTGATTATACTCGACTATATTTTTCAAGCCTCTTGTAATTTTTTTTTACTGTATAAGTTTTCAGGCTCTACATATATTTTGTGGACAACCAACTAAACTACATGGTTCTGATAATATATAAAATAAAAAAGTATTTTAATGCATATAAGGAGAACCTACGATGCCGGGGCACGACCTTTGTCAATCTGTTATCTTTTTTGTCACGTCGCCGGGTCAGCTGATGAGGCCCAAATGAAGTGGTTAAATTTGTGTCACTAACCCTTTGCTCTTAGAGATTAATTTTGAACAAAAATATAAAGAAATAAACAAATCATTGGGTCAGATAATTTGAATAGAACAACAAGCTAAGATTGGATAAGTTTCTTTGTAGGTACACGTATTATATTATACCTGATTTATTCGTAAGAAAGCACGGAAAATTGAAACATTTTATATCTCTAAATTATGTTAGTCTTTCATAACAACTTTTTGGAGCTATAAGGAAATACATTTTGTAATAATTAGTAAATGGTCATTTTCAATGAAATTTTTTTTTTATTTTCATTTCTTGGTAGTTTATTTAATATTTTGTAAGTTACATTAAAATTTTCTATTTTCATGCCTAATCATGAATATAACTCTAGCAAGTAATGTATTGTATATGCAAGATGGAACTATGAGGTTTACCATATTGATGTAATTGCATAAATGCTATGGAATCTTTCATTTTTTTTCTTATGATTATATGACCATTATTATTTAGAAAATTACTTAATGTAAGAAAAGTCAGATAATCTACTATATTTTTACATTTTAGCTTTCAGTGATTATACTCGACTATATTTTTCAAGCCTCTTGTAATTTTTTTTTACTGTATAAGTTTTCAGGCTCTACATATATTTTGTGGACAACCAACTAAACTACATGGTTCTGATAATATATAAAATAAAAAAGTCTTTTAATGCATATAAGGAGAACCTACGATGCCGGGGCACGACCTTTGTCAATCTGTTATCTTTTTTTGGTCACGGCGATCTTGATGTTTATTAAAAGAGAAATGGTAATTTTAGTAATTTAACAAATCTATTTTGCACATGCATGTGAAATTTGTTACAAAAAAGAGTTATGGGAGGGGAAAAGAAGTGTCAATATGGACATCATATAGTAACAAACACTAAGGAATACAATGCTAATGTACTTTCAAAAATCCTGTTTCACACACGGAGAAAATCTTCAATGATGCCATACATACAATTTCAGGACCATTTTTTCCTAATCATACTAACTATTTGACTTCTATTAATAATTGTACATGTATTTCATGTAAAATGCATGTATGAAAATAAAAGTACTTGGCTATCGGAATGGACAGACAAAATATTATGAGTTACACTTTACGTAATATTGGATACTCTCACCCATATACCTTTAGCAACACAACACTCGATAAAGAGATGAAGCTCCGGTTATAAACCGTCATTGCAAGAGTACCTTATCTTTGTGTTTAGTTAACACATCCCGTCAATTCGATCACCTACATTTTTCTTTGCAAACATTATTACTGTTATATTAGTATTGCTGTTAATATGATTACTCTACACAAAATAAAATTATTGATAAAGAATGTCATCAAATCACCTAAATAAAAACTGTAGTTTTGATTTTTTTTTTATAAAAAAAAAGTCATCTCTAGGTAACACACTATGTACACACAGCTTCCTGTCCTTGTGAATTTTGTTTGCCGGTCACTCTCTTTACAGCTTGTTTTACATTTTATATCTTCCCAATTGTCTATATCTCAAAATAAATAAACAAATCTATCAATTTTTTAATAATTTAAATAATTAAAAACCCTATAAAACCCTTCAATATTCTTCCATTTTTTTATCCTCCAAACAACTTACACCATCCCCACCTTCCTTCCACTCTTTAAAAACACACACGAATTAAAATGTGTACCATGGAAGACATGATGCTCAATAGGAAACACGCATGCCCAACCACAAAACCACTACTCACCATGCACAAAGACTCTCACCTCATCTCCAAAATCAAGCCCAAAATTCGCATAATTCACATATTCGCACCCGAGATCATCAAAACCGACGTTGCAAACTTTAGGGAATTGGTTCAAAGACTCACAGGAAAACCAACTGAAAAAAAGAAATCAAGAACAAAAAAGGAGTCCCACAAAAGATCTAGCTTGGCGCAGGCCGGCTTGGAAGTAAGAGAGAAGATCAAAGGAGAAGAGGATATATGGGTTGGAGCGAATTCGGGTGGAGGGTTTTTGGGTGGTTTTGGTGATCTAGATGGGTTCATGCACGAGTTAAGCACTCATAACAATCATGGGTTCACACCAGTTTTACCTAATCTTGATGCACCAGCTTTGGTTAATTCTCATTTGGAGTATTCTTTTGGTGAAAGATCACTCAATTTGCCTACCTACAGCTAATTTCTTACCAATTTTCTTTGGTCTTTTAGGTTAATTAATTATATCTAGTCTTGATTCATGGCTAATTAATTGATTTGATTAATGATTTGTTTATGGTGCTATATTAGTTGATCACATCTCTATATCTCGCGTTTGGTTCAACTAATAGTATACGAGTGTTTTGAACCATAATTTGTGGGTTTATGACTTGTTTATACAACAAGATGTGTATAAAGTCTTGGTTTGTGGATTTATGGATGGATATATGCTAACAGAGTGACTTTTGAAGAGAAATGCGAAATTTTCTTTGTGGATATTTCTTTTTGAGGGAGTTGTAATGTCATTATCAAGCTCCATTTGGAGGTCATACAAGTAATCCAGTATACACCATAGTTTTTAGATAAGATTATGAAACAGAAAACTGTATTTGACATTTGACATATATGTTAACAGCGTCTAAAATACCCTAACAATTCAAGTATATATGTAAAAAAACCGTATTTGACGTCATACAACCTTAACCATAAAATCACATTTACTTGATCCTATAGATCAACACCATCAGATCCAATGGGTTAAGAGTGGACGTACACATGCCTGTGTGTTTGTCGATCTCCGTCCAAAAGGATTAACTAGCTTTATGTTGCTTATGATCGTAGCTGCATACATAGTGTTGTATTTAACTACCCCTAATCAAAATTATTGTCTCACGACAAAAAACACACAGTTTAAGAAAAAGTGTATTTATTACTGTTTTCTCTTTATTACTTTTTAGCAGAATGACAGTTTTACCTATAACTAATTGATTAAAGTCTTCTATAAAGTTTGTAATAATAATTTCAAATAAGAATAATGTGGTAAATTTAATCAAATTTTCTATTTATTTTTAGCAGTTGACACTTAAATTGGGACATCTAAAAAAATAAATGTGGACTATAAATCTGAGAGGCAGAGTATTTATTTTTAACTTTCCGTTTGATGATGGAATTGTTGGTTTTCACTTGTGTATTGTTATTTTATTGATCTTTTACCTTTAAAGCTGGTAATCAACGACTAGCAAGAAGCTTGATAAAAGAGAAGAATTTACAACAAGCCGAACTTATTTGTGTGAATGATTTTGCTCTAAATGTGACAAGAAGTTTACCACCTCTTACAACTAACATCTTACTGACATCTTTTTTTTTTACAAACTACGTGATCGAATTTGTAAGAGTTTGTGCCATGATAACTCTACACATCTTATATAAACCATTGAGGTTGGTATTCAAGCGAATGATACGTTCTAGAACTTGCTTCGATTTTTAAATGACAATAATGTTGTTAAGGACTAGCGAGAAGTTAGATAAAAGAGAAAAATTGACCACAAGGTTAACTTGCTTTGTCTAAACGATTTTGCTATGACATCTATCACTTCTAATAAAGAGACGCTACAACAAAAACCACTTTTGGTAACAACCACTTTTTAGTGACGACGGTTGTCGTCACTAAAGGTTTGTCGGACCCACTTTTTCAGCGAAGATTTTTGTGATAAGTTTGAGCACTCGGCCCATCGTTTTAGAGAAGACATATGTCGAGGCTAAAAGTTTATTTTAATTAAAAAATGGGCAAATTACAAATTTTGTTGAAGTTTTTCATTTTTGTACTCCAGCTAGTCCTAATCTTAAAGTATAAAAAATGCCCTTAAGGTGGACGTTTTGTAACATATCATGCAAGTATCACTAACACTTGTTAAAAATTTCCGTTGGATGACTTCACGTGCCATTCACTAGAGGGCGTTTTAGTCTTTTCTTAGTTCCCGCCTAATACAAACCTCTACGATTTGTTTCCCAAGAAACCCGTATGTTAAGGGACGAAATTTGCAACAATAGTTTTTGTGATATATTAACTACCACATTTTTCTTAATGATTTGACACAACTGTTCATTTTTCTTAACCTTATAATCATTTCAAATTTCATATTTCTATTGCATCTAAGGCAACCCTAACACTAGCAGTCTCATTCCATACAAACCCTTACCAAAGCTTTTACCTAAGTTTCATTAGCTACATGATCTTCCGTTTCCACCACCTCTTCAATAAAAATATCTTCATCGGCTACCACCTCTCCCCATTCCACCAACTCATCTAGCTCAACAAACATGTCAATAGGTTCTTCTTGATCATTAATTTGAAAAACCACATCCTTGTATGCTTAATCAAGCTCAGCAAACAAGTCTGCAGTCTCCACACCTTCCTCAAGTCCATGGTATGGATCGTGTTGCCAATCAACTTCATTTTCTTGTTGGAACACATCATCTTCTATCCATCTCTCTAAATCACCTTCCATACCACTTATACTAGCATCCTCATGTGTATCATACATAACACCATCCATCTCCTCATGTACAAGTTCATCCATACCTTATTCAACACCATCATTTGTCATCTCTACATCATATTTACTAAGTTTTTTCTAGAATGTTGTCAAGTGTTGAATTTATATCTTTTATAGCCTCTTCTTGTCTAATATTTTATTGCTCATGTTCAAAGTCAATCTCTTCCAAGAGATTTCTAAAAGTGAAGGCATCATAAGCCCTTCTTTTCCTTTTTTCTTTCATACTTTCAATAGACCATGGTGGAAACAGCTCATCATCACAATTTGTGAGACCTACATTCTCATTATTACTACATTTAACCAAAGGAGTACAAACCTACCTAGTTGAAGTCTTAACATGTTTTCCCTCATTTTTGATTTCATTTGAACCATGCCACAATAACAACTTTTCTTCTTTTTCAACTTCATTAACCACACCATCTTCCACTATCTCTCCAATCACTACACCCTTGCCCTGGACACTCCTCACATCCATCAAGTGTTGTTCAACCAATGACACATTAGCTTCGATATAAACCTTAATTTCTTTAAACCTAGGCACCTATTTCAACAAGGTGAGCACATCTTCATCCTTCATTAACAGAACCAACCTATCATCCAAAGACTAACCTAAGACCCTAAAATGGGTGAATAGAATCCTATCATTCCCTAAACCTAGTTCCTCTAATATTCCAACAAACTATATATCTTCTATGGTGGGCTTGTAAAGTCATCATTGTGGTGGATTTTTAGTGTGAACAGTTTTCTATAAAAATATGGGGAAAACAAAAAAAACTTAAAACTTTGAAATTTTACGTAAGCTACTTTTCGCACATACTATGCATGTTCTTAACTAGTTATTTGAAAGAATTAATCTAACAAATCTAGAGGAATCAATGCTTACCATAAATGAGACCAAGATCTTGGATTGGGGAATTGTGAGCTTGGATATGCCAAAGTGAAGTTCTAACCATGTTTCATGTGAGTTTTATGTTAGTGATATTGAAAATTTAGGGATGAAAATAAAAGGTTACTTTATAGATCAAAACAAAATACTTAGTTTCTTGGGAATGAGCGTAGTGGAAGGTGTATATATTAGGCGGGAACTAAGAAAAGACTAAAACATCCTCATGTAAATGGCACTTGAAGGAATCTAACTGAAAATTCGAACGAGTGTTAGTGATAATAACATGATTTGTCACAAAGGGTTACCTTAAGGGTATTTTTTATATGTTAAGTTTAAGAGTGGCTAGGAGTGTAAAAATGAAAAACATTAAAGACAAAATTTGTATTTTGCCCTAAAAGAAGTAGATTTTTTTAAATTATAAAAAAAATCTAGGCCGTCAGAAATAAATCAACTCGTGAAAACCTTTAAATAAGTATTTTTTTTTAATGCATGTATACCATTAAATATTTATTTTTATTTAAAAATAATTATAAAAAAGATTAAATAATAAATTTTGAATAATATATACTCTTAACGACGACACTTATCGTCACTAAAACTATATATCGTTTAAATATGAATTAAACTTTTTGTATATAATTGTTAAAATTAATTCTAAAATATTTATAAGTTAGTTTATTGACAAAGCTAATGCTCTAATAAATTATGAAAATTATTTTGATAGTTCAAATTTGTTTTAGTTGTAAAGGTAGTTAATTACGAAGATGGTAGCACATCGTGTATCATCGGTACTTTCGTTTTTGGACTTGCGTAGTTTAAAAGACGTTTTTCTATATAAGCGTTATCAATTGGAACTTAAGATCAAAGGAAACTTTTGATAAGTTCTTAACGCAAATCTCTGTTTTAGATCCTTATCTTATAAGATTTTATTGATTAACACCATTTTCCATCTTTTCATTCGCTTTCTTACAATGTGGTTCGTGAGCAACCAACACATCGTGATTAATGTTAACGAACGAGTGTTTAACGTATCGTGATGACTATTAACTGATGAGTGTTAATGTATCATGATGAATGTTACTGTATTGTTATATACCAAGAAATATGTACAACATCTAAAACTTGTTGATAAAAATTGAAACACGTGACTAAATGAAACTTTTGATAAGTTATTATCGAGAATCCCTGTTTTAGATCCTTATTTCAATAAGATTCTACTGATCAACACCATTTTCCATCATTTCATTCTCTCTCTTAAAATGTGGTTATTGAACGAACCTCCCCTTCATAATCAAACCATACTACTCTTAGGAATAACTTGTATTTAACCAAGACTTATAATCCATGTGCCCAATACAACCTCTCTCTCATCATCAAACTATACTACTCTTAGGAATAATTGCATTTGTTGCCAAAGTTTAATGAAGTATTTAGATATATAAGCGGAGGATCAAGAGTACATGCACTACAACACAAGTGAGCTAATACTACAGTAGGAATCTATTGCAAATCCATTGCAAATGAGAAGTCACGACTAAGAGGAAGTGGTAACGGTCGATGGATGTTCATATTTGAGTATTTGCTGACGAAATGCCTTACATCAAGGTGACACCCATGTTGTGGCAATTCCACCCAGAAGGTATTGGGTTACTCCTACAACACGTCATTGTACAATGCTTAAGGCTCTCGGCTGGGTAGCAGGAGCAACTTTTCATTTATTATGAGCCCAAATGCCGCATTTCATCTCAAAGAGAATCTAACTCTTTCTTTTCGGCTTAGCCGAACTACCTGGCTCGGATCAATTCACTCTTTCTTTATCGCCATTTGCAACGGATTTGCAACAGATTCCTACCATAGCATTATTTCTCCTTGGAAATTTAAATTGCAACGGATTTCTAACGGAGTTAAAAGAATTGCAACGGTTTTCCAACAAAGAAAAATCAGTTCTAAATTAGCAACCGTTTTTTAAACGGATTGTATTCCTACATATTTTCTATGGTTTTGTTACGGTAGATATTTCAAGCATATTGAAACAGATAATATTTGGTACGAGTTTGCAACGGAATAAATTTGCTACGAAATTGCAACGGTATAAATTTGCAATAGATTTGCAATGGCATAAATGGTATGCAATTGTAATGGATATGAAACGGTTTAAAATTGTGACGCGTTTGACACCGAATTGACTTCGTTACAATTCCATTACAAAAAACTGCATTTTTAGAAGAAAAAAAAGCATTTAGCTATTTTTCCGTAATATACAAATATCTACAACTAAATTATTCTGAACGCATGATTGAAACTCAAGTTAATAATTAGACGAACATCCAAATGTCATATTACATAGTGCATCAAATCATACCAAACATGCCGCTTCTAAACCAAAAGTGTTTTATACACGAAGTGTAACAAACTAAATCCTACCGAATGGACCACTTCTTAACAAATATGTATAATCTACCAAGTTTTACCAAATCTGTCGTACTACTTCAAAACAAAATGTGTATGAAACACAAGTGTACCTTAATCAACAAATGATTATACGGAATGGAGAGTAGGATGTTGCTCCTTTAATTATGCCAACGCCTCGGCGAGCTTGTCATTTGTTTCTTTCTTAAAACTCTCAAAATTTTCTTCGTTAAGCTTTCTTTCTTGTTCTAAAGTTTCCTCGAAAATCTCCTTGTTTTTCTCTCTCGCTTGCTCCAAGTTCTTCATGGATTTTTCTAGCACTTCAACAAGAAAAAAATACTTAAACTAATTAGAAAGACATCACAAGTAAACTAAAAATTTACCATTTGCGGTGTAGTGATAAGAAGAGATATAATTCAACTTTGCTCATACTAGAAATCAACAATAAGCATTTCAACACTCGATACCATATAATCAGACCAAATGAAATTGCATACCACTCTACCATATAACTAGACATCACACCTAGGGGTGTTATCATGTCACTTTATTTTATTTTGCTCGATTACTATTTCATGCCTTAAGTCTGCTACTCAATGAAAAATTATGCTAGGCTTATGAACAAAGAAAAGATGAACCAGAACTTATTTAATTTCTAGCAGCCCACTAAAAAGTCTACCAATGAGAAAATACTTATTTAATTATCATATGAACAAATAAATATACAGCAGCCTACTAAAAAGTCTACCAGTGAGCATAAAAAAATCATGTGTTTACAATTAATAAGTACCAACAGGAACTAGAAGTTATACTATATAATCAGGCCAAATAAAATTGCAAACAGTATAATCATAAAGAACACAAAGAAAACCATGCATTTCAACATTGAGAAAGAACTTACTCGGTACCATATAATCAAACCAAACAAACTACAGACGCGCAACAGACAGACCAAACGAAATTGCAGACCACTCTACACCATATAATCAGACATCACAGCTAGGGGTGTTATCAAGTCACTTTATTTTAGTTTGCTCAATGAGTATTTCTTGTCACTTTCCTTTCTTTCTGTTTTCTAACTTCTAACATTGCAAGTACCACAAATAAATACAGTAAATAATGGGTTCTGGCCACCCACGCTTAAATCCAACAATCTACTTTTGTCTTCCAGAAGCATAACCAACTGTTGTATAATTCGAAAAAAAAACAATTTTCAAATATTTTTCTTATCCCATTTCAACCATTTCAAATCATCTTGACTAGTGTCTATTACAATTCAACTAGTTATGCATTCTGTTTTAGTACTTTTTTTCAAGATCAGATACTCTATAATTATTTTTTATTTATTTCTCATAATCTCTTTTTTGTTAACATGGATCTCCCAATGCCTTAAGTCTGCTACCAAAATGAAAAATTATCGTCTAACCTTCTCAATTGGTGGATGTGAGGCACTGGCATTACGAGCAAAAGGCGTTTACGTTAACAAAAATACAGGATCAGACGCACTGTATGCCCCAAATGTATTTTCCCTATTAGGCGGAGTGACTTTGTTCAATAGTTCCTCATTATGCGGGTGTGATTCAACGTTCTCCACATGACTCTCAACCATACTTTCTTGATATTTTTCCTATTAAAGAATCCCAAATTGTTTTAAAGTTTAATAATGATCTACTAAAAGTGGCTAATAGAAAAGAGGTTTGGATACTTACCATATGATCACGTGACTTGTCATTAACCCATCTCGGCTCAACAGCCTGACCCCCGCTTGATTATCCTACCTTATTCGACTCTCTAACTCAAGTTGATGTTGACATTTCTAACCCGACCGACCTGTTTTCCCCTGCTGACCCGTTTGCCCCAACCGACCTGTTTTCCCATGCTGACCCGTTTACCCTAGCTAACCCATTTGCCTGACACCACCGTTGTCACTGCTATCACCATGTAAAGGTCTAGGACCACTACGTCTCCCTCCACTTGACATGATAATCTACAACAAAAATTGATAAATTAGCATATTTGAAATGATCACCTAAGAATTAAAAAATATATATAAGAACAAGAGAAATAATGAGATAAAACATGACTAACTAATATAGTAATACATAATAGATACTAATTGTATATATATAAATTGATAAATACGTACTAAATACACAGTACTAACTAATCAGAAAGTGTGTTTTCGAACTCCAAATCTTCCTCAACATCATCATCATTCATTAGAAATTATGTCTTTAAATGCATCTTCCTCAACATCGTCGTCAATATTATAAAGATACATCTCTTTGTGCAAGATTAAAGGGTTCAATATGATCATTTACATTTGTTGTACATATTAATAAATTATCAGTTCGATGGTGGAGAAGATTCTTACGGTAGTTTCTTCATGTGGTGATGATTAGGATACTTTTGGTGTAGTCAAGAGGCTGTGAGAGATGAGTGGTAAGGTGCTTTTAGATGTTTGATGGAAATGTTTAAGTGAGATTTAGATCAATTCAGATATGTCTAGACAAAAAGTAAGCGGGAAATGAAAGTTAGACTTGGGTGCTGAATGAAAAAGTAAAGACTTGGGAGGTAAATGCAAGTAGGAAAATGAAAGTTCATGGTAAAAGTAAGTGGGAAGTAAAAACATATTTTTTCAAAGATATACTTTTCGACTAGGTTATGACAGTTTGGTGCGTTATCGGGTCGGGTTGTGTTATCGGGACGGGTTATTGGATTTATCAAGTCGAGTTGATTTGGGTCAGGTTATATTGGGCCGAGTTATTGGGCTTATCGAGTCGAGTTGATTCGGTTTTTAGCTAGAAAAATGTGACCCGGATTCCGACCCAATAAGGTTTTGGTTATCTGGTTCAAGATGATTCAGTTTGGTTATATTGTGTCAGGTTAATTAGGTTATCATGTTTCTTAGAATGATTTACTTAATGTTTGTGGTTTAAGTCTGCTAGATAAAAAATATTTATGCCAAACATATGAACAAATAAAAACCTTACCAAGCGTTTATTATGAAGTTTGGACTCCTAAATATTCATCATCGTGGCGATTCTTTTTTTACACTTATACTTTGTTTGATATAACCAATACAAATCACATTACATCATGCAATATAGTACAACCTATTTACAACTAAAGCGGATTCAATACAACCCAACACACTAGCTGATAGCGTATATGAGTTTTAGCTCAAATGGCTAAAGCCCATACGGTCATAGTCGACCCACCAAGATAAAGGCCTAA
>BQNB010015462.1:0-73223 GCA_026074375.1 Tanacetum coccineum
AAAAAAGAAGAACAAGACGTTTTGTTCTGCAGTTGGCCGGCTCTTCCGGTGTTGTTCATTAAATGGCACCGACTTGCAAAATGAAAGGCACCGGAAGAGGACATAGTTGAAAGAAAGAAATTTTTTATTATTATTTCTTTAAGTGTTGTGATCCCTTTTATTTATTATCCCCCTTTTTTGATAAGTACGTGGATTAAGATGTGTAAGACTTGCGGTATTAAATTTTTTTTGAGCGCGACGAGACGATAATTTCTAGACGATGAAAGAAAAAAAATATGACTAATAGAAATTAACATTCCATATATATAAAGATTTGATGTACAATGCGATACATAGAATAGGAAATACAATGGTAATATATAACGCGAGAATGAAAAACACGTCACGGTCCGGGAATTTGATCATGGGATAAAGGATCATTGCAAGCGAGATGATGATCACGATCAAGACGAGACTAAGGATTTCCATTACGGCTTCCATGGTGCGAACCGGTTAGAGATTTGGAGGAGAAAATGGAAAGTTGTGAGCGAAATTTAAAATGGTGAGTGAGTGGAAGAGGAGAGTTGTTATAATCAAAGAAATTCAGATCCGGTGGTCTAGGTAGCTCAAAGATGGAAGTAATCATCTTTAGAGAGAGAAAGTTGGAGAGAGAGAGATGGATGGAGAGAAAACTAGAGAAAAACACACTTAGAAGTGTGTGTTAAATAATTTCACCAGCACCCTCTCCATGTGTGGAGAGGGTTTTTATAGTTCTTACAAAAATGCCCCATAAAACGGGCTATGGTGTGGGCTTACAGTGTGTAAAGACCCGGCCCACACCATAAATCAAACGATAACTTAATAAAACTACGAGCTATGTTAAACATGAAAATACATGGGGTGACCGAGTCTTTTTCTTAATCCTAACAGAATTTAAAGTTTAGATCTTCTTGAGAGATGTTTTCACCTAAGATAGCCAACTGGCTAATAATTTTTTGAAGCCTATTTGAAATGAAGTCAAGTGACTCCTGGCTTGAAGCACTGAAGTTCTCATACATCTGCTTCAAAAGTGTATTTTGAGTCTTCTTAGTAGTTTCATTTACACCAAATCTTGCTTGTATAGCTTCAAACAAAGTTTTTGCATCCTTGTATTGATTGAATGTCAATTGATGTTCATTGGGAAGTGCCATCAGCAATATGCTCCTAGCTTTAACATCATTTTTCTTCTGTGCCTTCTCTTCAGTGGTAACTGGTCCTGGTATAGTTGAAGTAGAGGTACCATCTGCGTTTGTTGTAGTTCTAGCTACTGGCTTGAAAGAATTGCCATACTCTATGACTTCCCATAGAGCATAATCCTGCACCTGAAAGTATTGTTCGATCCTTAGCTTCCACATCTCATAGTCACCCTGTTTCAGAAGGGGAAACTTTGCAACAGCATTGTTTTGGGTAGTTTCAAGATCCATTTCTTTGATTGAATAAAGAGTTCTTCTAGTTTGTAACTTCTTGATCAAGGTTTCAGAACACAAGCTCTGATACCACTTGTTGATCCCCTTTTTACAGATCTTAGATTAGCTTGTTAAAGCTTAAGTTGTCTTAGATAGATCTAAAACAACTATGATAGAAACCCTGAGTAATATATAAAGATTATGCGGAAACTAATCTTTATACACCAGAAGAAACAATATAACAGTAACACAAGAACTTTCACAAAACTTTCAATATATTGAATGATTCACAAAACAACTATATGTTTTGCCTAATAACTATGACTTTTCTATCTTGGATTCGTATTTCTAACTATGCCGTAAGGGTTCCTTTTATACACCAAGGAAACCCTAATGGGCTTACAAAACGCGTTAAGTGATCATGCATATCTATTCCTAATATAACTCATGCATATCACATAAGCAGTACTAACTATATATGACTAACAGTACTAAATATACAACTAGTAGTACTAACTATAACTGGCAGTACTAACAATGTACTACCAGTACTAACTAACTATCAGCAGTACTAAGTGTAGAAGCTCTACATCCCAACAATACGTCGTATTGGGAATTGGTCAAACGGGCGTTCTTGTGAAGTTGAGGCGCTGATACGCCATATCTCTTTTGCTGGATATGGCGTATTGGCCAGAAAATCGATAATCTTCAAATGTCTTCATTTTAGCTCCAAATTATGCGCCTTTTAGCTTATCTTCACAAAACACTCCTGAATTACTACATTTATAAACTTTAAAGCAATTAAGTAACAAATCTTGCAATAATTATATAAAAGTGGGCAAAATAGGTAGGATAAATGATATTATAAAGTGACGTTATTTGATGTCATCATTGGCCGAATATGAAAGTTGATATTGCCACGTATGTTAGCAAGTGTTTGACTTGTGCGAAGGTTAAAGCTGAGAATCAGAAACCGTCTGGATTGCTGCAACAACCTGAGATTCCTATTTAGAAATGGGAAAAGATCACTATGGATTTCGTTTTTGGACTGCCTAGAACGCCGAGTGGGTATGATACAATTTGGGTCATTGTCGATCGATTGACCAAATCAGCTCATTTCCTACCAATAAAGAAGACTGATACTATGGAAAAACTTACGCAACTTTACTTGAAGGAAATTGTGTGTAGGCATGGTGTTCCTATTTCGATCATTTTGGATCGAGACAACCATTTTACGTCTGAATTCTGGAAACCGCTTCAGAAAGCGTTAGCGAATTTGGATATGAGTACCACTTACCACCCTCAAACGGATGGTCAAAGAGAAAGGACTATACAAACGCTTGAAGATATGTTGCATGCCTGTGTGATCGACTTTGGAAGTAGTTGGGATTGCCATTTTCCTTTGGTCGAATTCTAATACAACAATAGTTATCACGCAAGTATTAAGGCTGCACCATATGAGGCTTTGTACGGACAAGAATGTAGATCACCTATTTGCTGGAGTGAGGTTGGAGATAGCCAACTCACCGGTTCAGAATTGATTCGTGAAACAACCAAGAAGATTGTTCAGATTAAGAACCGCTTGTTAACTGCCCGTAGTCGTCAGAAAAGCTACGCGGATAGAAGAACTAAGCCATTGGAATTTGAAGTCGGTGATATGGTACTGCTCAAGGTATCGTCGTGGAAGGGCGCTGTGCGTTTTGGAAAGCGCGGAAAGTTGAGTCTACGTTACATTCGGCCATCCAGGATTCTAGCTAGAGTTGGTCTAGTAGCTTATATGTTAGAGTTACCAGAAGAGTTGAAAGGGATTCATAGTACTTTTCATGTTTTGAATCTTAAGAAATGTCTAGCGAAAGGCGATCTTGTCGTTCTGATGGATGAGATTCAACTTGATAATAAGTTGCATATGATTGAAGAGCTAGTGGAAATTGTAGATCAAGAGGTCGAGCGACTTAAGCAAAGTCGGATACCTATCGTTAAAGTTTGTTGGAATTCGCAAAGAGGTCCAGAATTTACTTGGGAGCGTGAGGATCATATTAAGAAAAAGTACCCTCATCTCTTTATGAGTAAGGACGAAGCGAGGAAGAGCGAATAAGTCGAGCTAAGCACCGGGATGGCGCTCCCTAATGGAGGGGAGAATGTAATGTAACCTTTGCCCTTCTTGTGTTCTGAATATTTCATTTATAGTCCTTTGACTATTTGACTTTTGTCAATTTATTTAGATTTTTGTACCGTGTTGACGGTGGTGATTTTATGAGATATGTGATGATTTGAGGTTTATTGTGATTAATAATCCCTTTTGAAAAGTATTATTGTGTTATGTGTATTTCGGGTGGTTTGACCTGTGAATTTTGAGAAATGCCAAAAAACGAGTCTGACACGTCCGTTAATGTCCAAATTGACTTTTGAAAGGTTTAAAGTGAAAATATGTCATGTGAATACTCTAGGTTAATGGAAAAGTATTTTTAAAGTGAATAAAAATGCTAATTAACTTTGGGGTAAATTTTACGGTTAAGTTTTACGAGTATTTAAGTGATCCCGACACGAAAAGAAATGCCCGAGACCCCATGGGATACCATGGTCGGTAAAAAGAAGACTAGGGAGACAAGGTGGCTTAATTTTAGCTAACCTTGTCCAAATTGTATATAAGATGCTTTTCTTATCCTTATTTTTACACATAGTTCATTTTCAAAATCAAAAAATATCCTCTCCCTTCTCTCAACACACACACTCTTATAATTTTTGAAGTTTGATCAAGAAAACATGAAGACATAAATATTTATGGTTGATTCTAGTGTTTGGTTATTCATTTAAACAACGTTTGGGTTGTCTGGTTCGTGTCAAAATCTACAAATTTGAAGATTTTCTTATAAGTTTTCAAATTTAAATTTCGTTTGTCCTTTTGGGTTTATTTTGATGCATAGATGGTAGTTGTACAAGTTGATTGTTGTGAAAATCGATTTTTGAAAGCGAAATGAATAAAAAAGGGTGGTGTTTGGTTCGTGAATAGTAAAAAGGAAAAATAGGGCTTTTGTAGTTTTGATGTTGTGATCGTGATGGTTGAATAATATATGATGCTAGAATGCTTATTTTTTTATAATAGCTTGTATGGCTTATTTGGGCTTATTTTAAAGCTATTTTTTGGCTTATTTAGGCTTATATGCTTACGTGTAGATTCCTAAAATCACTAGGAAAGTGATTTTGATTTTTTTTGTGTTATGGCGTATGTTCTGGACTATTTTTGAGGCTTATGGTAGTAACCAAAAGCGATACGTAGCTTAATAGCTTAATTTAAAGCTTAATATACGTATTTTGGAGTTTATGGACTCACGACCCAATAAGTCTATTTGAGCCGCGGCTTAATGGGAGGGCTTATTGTGGTCCGGATTATTTCTACATATAAGTATATACTTATATATGTAAATGGACCTTGGTTTTAGACTTGGGTCGTATTTTGGACTTATATATGTCCTAATGGACCCTTGTAATAAGCGATATGTAGTAGTTATGAGAATTTTGATGGACTTTTGAAAGTGGAAATGTATTTACGAAGTGATATTGAACGATATTTTAGAAAAAACGTGTTGGTAAGCGTTAACGATTGAGATTTTGGAATTTTGTCGAAAAGTGTCGAATTTGTGAAAAATATTGAAAATAAGGTTTGAAACCTTGGAAAACGTTGTATAAACATACGAGTCATGTTGAAATTTCATAAAACGTTTATACTTAGAAAATTTCTTAAAAACATGCTTTTTGATTTTAAATAATAAAATAATATTTAATTATTTTATTTTATTTATTTAATAAATTCACTAAAAGACAAAAAATATTATTTTTCTCAAAACTTTTCTAAAGTGTTTATTATGAGTAAACGTTTCATTTTCAACCGTATAATGATTATTTTGAAGTGACTTAGGTGTACCGAATGGACTTGTCGAGATATATTTATAATTAATGATTATAAATATTTATTATATTACTTATCTATTTACGCTAAATAGTATAAGTATATATTATCGAGGAATGAGATTTATATGATTATGGAGTTAAGTCATCAACCATCACACCACTAAATTATTTTCGGTAAATGTACAACGCGTCTAAACTCTATGCATCAAACGTGAAGATTATTTTGGAATTGGATGATTAAATTGGGTCATTAACTGGACTAGGTCGTGTGCGGGCGTCTTTGCATTTGCTTATGTGATTGAGATTTGGTTATTAAAGACTTGCTTAAGGTGAGTTCTCGTAGCCTCACTTTTTACTGTTTTTCCGTTGGGGGAAAATGATACTCAAATGTGTTTTGAAATGTTTTAAATTGATCTGTGTGAAATGTGGTTTTGTTTTTGGGACAACTTATGTGCTTATGACTGCTATGTGAATATTATGTGATGCATGATTGTTTGGATCGGATGGGTATGCCTACTTAGTGTTTGTGAGATTATTGGATCAGATGGGTACGCTTACCCAGTATTTGTGTGATTATTAGAGCGGATGGGTACGCCTACCCAGGTTTGTGTGTGGTCCTGCCCTAATTTTAGTGCTCTAGCTGGTAGGCCCTTTAGGTGCGTAAGTGACATATGGTTATTGATTAGCAGTGATGCTAAGGTTGTTTGCATATATTCACTGTCATATAGCACTATTGTCCACTGTTGAAATATTGGCACAACTTTTGGGTTTAAGGTCAAACCTACGAGCTCACCAACATTATTGTTGACGTTTTCGAGTATCATTTTCAGGTGAAGTGAAAGAAGAGTAGTTTGGTGATTGATAGCAGACTTAGAAGTATCCCGTGTGGAATTTCGTTTGAAGTCTTGCTTGCTTGTTGTTTGATTTTAGTTTCGGATGTTTTGGAATAAGTTTGGATTATGGTCCCCTGTGTGGGCATTTGAATAATTGTAAGAGATTGTGGATTTTAGTTGCGATTTGGGACATCACTTGAGTTTGTTCAAGGTTGATGGTCTTCATAGCACTTGGAGTTTATGCAATGTAGTTTTCTCTATTTTGTATCTTGTGTTATGATTGATCATTATGTTGCATTCTCAAGTTTCCACCATTGTCGGGGTGTGACATGTAACAACCCGAGCTTCAGGTCGACGTTTATCCCGAGCTATGATAATTAATTTTACTACGTAATTGATTTTAGTCGTTTATGCTATATGAGATTGGTGAAAATTTCTATTTATTAGGAAATTACAAGCCGTGATTGAGTTTCTATTTGTTTTTAGCATCCGTGAAAGTTTGAAAACTTTATATTGCCTCTCCGAGAGCGTGATTCTCTTATTTTTGTATTTTATGGCGTTTCCTTGATTTTTTTTTGTAAAAACCGTGTTTAAAGGTCGTGTTTTACGTGAAAACGCTTTGTACTAATTTTACGAAAGTGGTGTGACCCGAGTCTTTGGCCGAATAAAATAACAAAAGAAAATGCTTTGTACTAATTTTGAAGGACTAATAAGGATGGAGGGACTAAAAGTGTTAAAGGTTCCAAACTATTTTCCTATAAATAGCACCACACACACTTTATAATTTTATCAAATTTTGTCTTCCTCCTCCCTTGTTCACCCTCCATGACCGGCCAAACAAACACACACCCATTTTCGGTTAATTTCTGACATGCAATACAATCTAAATATATATTCTTGATCCTTGTATCAAGGCCTACACATCCCACTAATAAAATCCCACATGCAATGAGTATTTTGAAAGTTTGAAATTTGGTCAAGTTCTTGTGATTTTGATCTCAAGAGGGTGTTTATTGTTGTTAGATTAGTGTTTTTAGCAAGTGGTTTGATTGAAAAAGGTTTGGTTGTTTGGTTTAGGGTGTATGTCCGATTTCAAACAAAAGGGGGAAACCAAAATTGATTTTTGTTATAGCATTGTGAGTATTCTAGTTATGTTCTAGTGTCGTTAATTTGATGTTATTGCGTGTATTATGTTATATGTTATAGGATTCAAGTGCGGAAATTATTGAAAGCGTATTTGGTTATTATTTGAAGTTTGATGGTTTTTGGTATAATTACATAGGCTAGTTAAACATGTTTTGATAGTTGGTTTAAGTCAAAAATGTTATTTTAATGGGTTTTGAGTTGACCAAGTTTGACCAGAAAGTTTGACCGCCTCGTAGAGAGTCGAGAAATTTTTGAAAATTATTTTTGATAATGAAAAGTGATAGTGTTCGCCTTTAGCTATGTTTTGCTAGGTGGATCGTCATGTAACTCTTAATAACGAACGTTTTACGGCCAAGTCAAGTTTGGTAATCTTTTAGTGTAAAAGTCAACTACAAAGTTTGACTTTTGAAAGTCAAACTTGCCTATACTTTTGAATTTGGTTTGTAATGAGCAATGGGTTTGTAATGTTAGTTAATTAAAGTTGAAATACGATGTTCGGATTATATTATCCTTACTTTCGACAACTTTCTAAAAATAAAAACTTTATGGTAAATGATGTGATATTTAGTGCGTCAAAGTAAAATGTTTTGCGTCGCACTTGAAGATTGTAGTATATGATCTATATATTCCAATATACAGCACTTGAAAAAGACCATAAATGCCCCTCTAAAAAAAGAATACTAAAATTCTAAGATGTCTACTTAAGTAATTTTACCAATACAATTTAAATATACCAATATTTAAAGAAATAACAAAATTAGTCAAAACTTAAAGGGAGGTTATATTGGAAACCATCCTTTTCTTGGATACTGGGGGACACATCTCAGTCATCCATCTAAAACCCATCTATGACTGAGATTAAAACTCACTTATTAAACAAAAAAAATTAATAAAAAAAGCGAAAGGGTATTGTGGTCATTTCACATCCCACACCAACCACACCTCCAATCACTCACACCCCGTCTTTTTTAGATCTATCTTTCTCTCTCTCTCACCTAACACACACACACTAAAAAAAAACACAAACACATCGGATCTGAATCTATCATCACGAACATCTAATCGATCGATCATCTCCTTCGTAAATCGATCATCTCCTTCTTCAGTTCATTAACATCAGGTAAAGTTTATCTGATCTATTTTTATTTATCTTTTTTTAGCTTATTTGATATGAATAAGCTTATAATTCAGCTTATCCATTTTTAGCTTATTTGATGTGAATTTATCTACGAATTTAATTTTGATGTGAATAAGAAGATCGTTTTTTTTAGCTTTTAAATTTATCATTTTTTAAATGAGTTTTCTGCAAATATGCTCCCTGTGGTTTCCCTAAATTGCAGGTTTGCTCCCCAACTTTGAGAAAGTGCAGGCGGCCTCCCTGAAACCAAACCTTTGTTGCATTCAGCCTCCCTCGTTAGTAACTCTATTAAGTTTACGTCGTTATCTCTTTGAATTCAAGGGCAATAAAGTCTTTTCAATTCTTTTCATTCACATAAGAAACTTTGATAGCATATATGCTCCCTGAGTATACCAACTATAAAACAACACACATTCACACACAAGGATCAAAATCCCCAATTTTTAAAAACACATAAACCCTAATTTGTGAAAAAATGAACTATTTTTGTGGAAATCCAACAATTATTCGTACTTCATGGACCAACACAAATCCAAGATGGCGATTTCGTTCTTGTTCTACCAATACTTGTCCAATTTTCTCATGGGTTGATCACCCTATGTGTGCTCGTGCAATGGCTATCATCCCCGGTTTGCTAAGATCAAGAAATGCACTTCAATCATCTTTGAATGCAATAGAGTCTGGAAATCGAAGGCTGAAGATATGCTTGATTTGTAGTTGGGTGTTTTTCTTGGTTTGCTACTTGATGTAATGGCTTAGCTTGTATTAGCTTATGTTTGAAATGGCTTATCTATGTATTAGGTTAACACTTGAACGTATTGACCAAATGGAATAATGTAATGGTCAATAAATTTTCTCTTGATTAATGAAGTTCAAGTTTATATATGTGCAGCAGTTTTCTCTTGATTCAAACAGTTTTGCAGTTTTTCTCTTAACACTTGAACATATATATGAAGACTATGCAAACCTCAACATAGAATAGCAGCATAAGTCCAGACATAACATAAACATAACATAATCTTACATTAACCAGACATAAACTTTAACATAAGTCCAGGGATAACATAAACAGAGAAAAGACATCAACAAGCCACAACATACTACATCATCAATGTTTGGAAGGCCTCTTTCTTAGCTTTTCGTCAATGGCAGCCCAGGTTTTAGGATTGGCAACTCCAAGCACCACTCCTGTTTGGAAGGCCTCGCTCTTGATGATTGGCCTTGCTGCTGCATGCTTGCCATTTGGAATGTACTTACCTAATGGGACCTCCTTTTCATCAGTTGTTGGACTATAGCTATCCCAGTAAGCATCATCTTCAAAATACTCTAAGATATCCACATAACCATACCACTTTACCAACTCTCTTGTTATATTTCCTTCCTTAAACCTCTTTGCAATACCTGCAGGTACTTCAGGCCTAGGCCTACCAACTGAACCAAATGGAGGAAGATGGGGCATTGAAGAGCCTTCATTTCCAGGTTCACTACCATCAATTTGAGCCTCAATAGAGCTACTTAGGTCAATAATTTCTGCCATTATGATAGTTAATATAAGTAGGGTTTGATGGAAAAAAGGTGAGCAGTTTACCAATGAAGGGGTGTTTGTTTTATAAGCGTTTTAGATAGTAGTTGGGGTAATAAATTGTGTGAATTTACTCCCTTCTACTACTCAACCACCTCAAATTAACCAAGGTAGTTCACAGTGTTGGGGTAATAAATTGGGTCAAAATAGTTGACAATTGGTCAAAATAGTTCATAATGGGTCAGAATAGTTCACAATGGGTCAGAATAGTTCACAATGGGTCAGAATAGTTCACCAATGGTATAACAAGTAAAATAACACCATGTTATAGATCAGCAAAATAACACCTAGTCTTACACAAACAATCCTTGGAACTAACTGTCTTAAAACAAGAAATTAAACAACAAGTTAACTAGTCTTGGAACTGATATTAAAAGCATGAAATTCACTTTTCAGGAGTCAGTCTACTTGCAGACTTCTTTGTTCTTTTCAGGGGGGATCCAGTAGAAGCCTGTGTACCAGCATTACTTGTTCCACCTTTTGAAGCTTGTGTTCCAACTCCAGCAGCATTGCTTGTTCCACCTTGTGAAGGTTGTCTTCTATCACAACTTCTTTTATTATGTCCTGCTGCATGACACAAACTACATGTAACAGTTTTACCTTGCCTAGTTAGTTTGTTGCCCTTCACCATCACAATCTCTCCTTTACTCTTCTTTCTCTTCTTAGGTGGTCTCCCAATCTGTGGATGGATTTTTGGTGGAAGCAGAGTTGTTGGACACTCAAATTTAGACCACAATTCCCTACCATTTACTGGGTTAACCTTGTGGGAATAAACAGCCTTCCATGTTGCAAGTTTGTATGAGTCATGAACCCAATCCTCAGGAATGCCTACATCATTGCCATTGTCTGCCATATCATGTATTGCAGCAATGGCATGCTTACATGGTATGCCTGATATCTCCCACTTCCTACAAGAACAAGTCCTTTGATTTAAGTTAACAACATATTGTTCTTGGAGATAACCTTTAACCTGGTATTGATCAGCACCATTCCAATCCACAATACACTCACTGGAAGCTTCCTTAATAATATCAAAAACTCTAGCAACAGCAGGAGTTAGTGGACCATCACATTTTTCAATTATCTTTTGGACAACAATCCTCTTCATTAGATATTCCCTCACATGTTCTAAGGCATTAATGATAGGACTATCCCTAGCTTCTAACAACTGTCTATTGAAGACCTCACAAATATTGTTTATTAACAGGTCACAATGAGCTCTACCTACAATTATGATTAAATGATATGTATTAGACAATATTATAAGCTAAGATATGAATATGTTTAAAAAGTTAAGTGTTAGAAAACATACCAGAGAAGTATGCCCTGCTCCAATGTTCAGCAGGAATCTTTTTTAACCATTCATATGCTTTCTTATTGAAATCTTTCAACTCTTGCATATTCTTTTCAAACAGAACAGTGGTTGTGGATGATGCACACTTCCATAGCATTTCCTTGTACTCTGAACCTTTCCAAGTTTGGTTCATGTTTTCATAAATGTGCCTAACACAGTACCTGTGCTCAGCATGTGGAAACAACTTTTCAAGTGCTGGTAATAGACCCTAAAACAAAAGTTAATTAAGTTAGTAATACTTCAAATGCATTTTAAATATCAAAATCAGTTTATTGGATAATACCTTTTGCCTGTCTGTGATGAATGTGAAATTGGAATTGCTGTATAGATCAAAATCATCACCTAGACATTTTAAGAACCAAGTCCAAGAATATTGGTTCTCTGATTCCACTATACCATATGCAACAGGGTAGATGCCATTATTGGCATCCACACCCACTGCTGTCAGCATTTGTCCTGGATACTGCTGCCCTCTCATGAATACCCATCCTAACCAAAGCAACTCCCTACCACCTTATCTAAACCCCCTTTTCAAAGCACCCAAGCATACAGATATTCGCTTTAAACATTCTTGTTGGAGTTTTAGGATCCTCTTCACCATATACATCTATTTTAACTATTGTATCTGGGTTACACCTCTTTAGCTCACAAAAATAATCCCTCAACAAAGCATATTGTACCTTAACATCTCATCTCAAGTGAACTTGTGCCTTAGCCTTTGCCCTAAATGCTTTGTCCTTAGAAACAACAACATGAAACTTTTTTTGCATTTGTTCTTGAATTGCTTTAATAGGCATCTAAGGGTTCAATATGATTAAATATGTGATGTGTTTTAAAAAGAAACTTGAGGTACAATAATTGATTTTTCTGGATTGCAAGCATTTATGCTTATCTTTGAATGTTTTTATAACCCACTTTCCTTTATCTCCCTTAGATAAATACAACAACCAGGGACACTCACTTTTGTCTTCTTCTGCATCTTCATTTACTAGCTTACCCTTACCAGAAATGTCCACAACCGGTCCTTAGACTTTATCAATTATCACATTCTTGCTAGGAACTACACCATTACAAACCACCCTTATTCTTCTCTTATCATTTCTCAAAAATGTAAGTTCCTCCTACTCTCAACAACATGTTCTCTAATCAAATCCTTAGTTAAATCCCTGTTTGCAAATTCTCTACCTATAAAGAACTTAGAGGATAAGTGTTTTTTTTTCAATTTTCTAAGTCCCAAACTCGTAGCATTTTCTGGTACATCCTTTAGATCACTTTCTAATGAATCAAAGTCTAAAACCTCCAAATTATCTTCTCTAACATTTACATTAGGTACTATAGGATCATCACCTGAACTTTCATCTTCTTTATCTATTTAAAACTTAAAGTTATTCATGTTTACCTCCACTTCATCAACTACATGTTCCTCATCTATAATCTCATTCCTGCGCTCTCTCGTAGTCGCGCTCTATCACTACAGAGTCGACTATCAACTGTCCATATCGTCATCCTCTTCTAACAAAGTCAATAACATAAACATGCATAACCTTATGCTTTTGGACATACCTTAGGAAGCTTCTATAGTCACTTTCACTAACCAATGGTTTTTAACCAATTTCTAAACTTTTCAGTGGTATTTTATAGTAAAAACGCACTTCATCATACATCTCATAACCTAAACTTTGCATTACATAATTCAAAATGTCATCCTTAAAGTCTTCCCTATTTATCATACCGACAAAGCAAATCTCACCTTCAATACACTCCTTTTTTGGAGCATCATTAAATCATCCATAGTAGTGACATTGGATCGTAAATAAGTTGGTATACGTATTTGTTTCAAAAGAAAAGAAAAACACATTAATTACTTGATTAACATGCAAAATATTAGAAAGAACATAAAAACAAGGAATGTGATCACTCACCATAAACTGAAAGATCAAAGCTTTCCCCTTCAGCCCTTATATGATAATCTTGTATAGGATCGTTCATTTTGCCACGTTAGGATGCCACGAAACTAAAACTTTGGGAGGTTAGTTGAAGAAGAAGGAGAAGTTGGGGATGAGAAGTTGAGAGGGTGGGTTTGACTAATGAAGTGTTTGTGTGTTTTTAATTGAACAGATGGGGTCGGGTAAAATGAGGGATCGGGTTATATGGCTGGGTCGTGGGTTTGGGTGGGTGGGTTAATTATATTTAATTATGAAAAAGACGAACGTACCCTTTGACAATAACATGTAACGATTTAAACTTAACACTGTTAGTTGCCAGGGAGCAAGAATGCAATGGAAGTTTCAATCTGGGGAGGCCGCCTGCACTTTCGTGAAGTTGGGGAGTAAGTCTGTAATTTTTGCAAACCACAGGGAGCATATTTGCATTTTTCTCCTGAAAAAATATATTAAGCACCTTTGTTCATGGAGTTACAGATAAAAAGATGATTATAAATCGATCTCGTGTATCCTTGTACAATAACAGATATCTTGACAACCATCCAAATAAGAAGCTTTGTGAACATACTATTAACAAAGAAAAATCACAAACTAAATCATTAACTTCCTACAAAAATAAGATTTTTTAATTAATAAAAAAATTAATTAAGCATTTCATCAAACACTTTGTTGGGAATTATGTTTTCCTGACTTAGTACCGTTAGTAATAATAGTTAGTACCGATAGTTATAATTAGTACTGACAGTACAAAGTGTTAAGTACTGATCAGTTAGTTAGTACCGTTAGTAGAAATTAGTTAGTACCGTTTAAGAGATATGTATGAGATATTATAGGAAAAGATATGTATTATCTTTTACGCGTTTTGTAAGCCTGTTAGGGTTTATCCTTAGTCTATAAAAGGATCCCTCACGGCATAGTTAGACATATCAGTTCAATATACATCTCATACAATCATATCTCATGGTTAGTAATCTGTAAATCACGCAAGCAGATTAATTGAAACATTATTTTAAGGTTTTTCATTGTTCTTCTTAGTACTTGTGTTAAGATTCCGCATTAGCACATAGTATTCATAGTCAGTGTTTCTATATAGTCAAACTGTATTTATACAAGTTGGCTATCACCCTTAGTAGGCTGCAAAGATCTATTTAGTTAGGGACTCACAAGTGGTATCAGAGCCTGTGAGAAACTCTGAGTAAGAAGAACAAACAAAACCAGTTATACATCTTCATACTACAAAACTAAACATGTCTGGATCACAAGATGAAATTCCACCACCACCACCACCACCACCATCATCATCACAAACACCAACACAACAAACTCCTCACACAGTTTCAACCATCAAACTTCCTATTCTCAAAAAGGGAGAATATGACATATGGGCCATGAAAATGGAACATTATTTAGCCCATACAGACTATCCTATCTGGGAGGTTATACAAAATGGAAATGGTCCTGTATCAATCACCACAGATACACAAGGACAAATCAAGGTTCTGCCTCCAAGAACTGCAGAAGAAATTGTAGCCAGAGAAAGAGAAAGAAAAGCAAGGACCACTTTGCTTATGGCTCTACCAGAAGATCATCTTGCTAAATTTCATAAGATGACTGATGCAAAAGAGATGTGGGATGCCATCAAATCCAGATTTGGTGGAAATGACGAATCAAAGAAGATGCAGAAGTATATCTTAAAGCAACAGTTTGAAGGATTCTCTGTATCAAACTCAGAAGGGCTTCATAAAGGCTATGACAGGTTCCAAAGTCTTCTGAGTCAATTAGAGATTCATGGAGCAGGTGTATCCACTGAGGATGCAAATCAGAAATTCCTTAGATCTCTACCTTCTGCCTGGTCTCAAGTTTCCTTAATTATGAGGACCAAACCAGGAGTAGACAGTCTCAGCTTTGATGATCTGTATAATAATCTAAGAGTCTTTGAGAATGATGTAAAAGGCTCTACTGCATCATCCTCTAGCACGCAAAATGTAGCATTTGTCTCTGAGAACACCAGCAGTACTAATGATGTTAGTACCGCTTATAGTGTTTCTAATCCTTCTGGTCAAAACTCACAGTGTGAACAAACTTCATCATACTCCTTGCTTGCTAATCAATCAAGTTGCCCTCAACTGGATCATGAGGACTTGGAACAGCTTGATGAATATGACTTAGAAGAAATGGACTTGAAATGGCAGGTGGCCATGATTTCGATGAGAATGAAGAAGTTCTACAAAAAGACTGGTAGAAAGCTACAATTTGATGCAAAGGAACCAGTTGGTTTTGATAAAACCAAAGTCGAATGCTACAATTGCCACAAGACAGGCCATTTTGCTAGAGAGTGTAGAACCAAGGGAAATCAAGATAGTAGGAGAAGAGATGCTTGGAACTCTGGCAATAAGGATGGGAGAAGATCTGGTAAGCAGGAAGACTCTAAAGCATTGGTGACCATTGATGGAGAAGGTGTAGATTGGACCAGTCACTCAGAAGAAGAAGAAGATTATGCTTTGATGGCTTGCAACAGCTCAGGGTCAGACACAGAGGTAACTTCCTGTTCAAATGAGTGTAAAGAGTCTTATGCTAAGCTTAAAATATTGTATGATGCTCAGAAAGAACAACTTAGTGATGCAAGCATAGAAATAAAGGCATATACTCAAGGTCTAAAGAAAGTTGAAGCACAATTAGTTGCTCATCAACAAGGACAACTGTGGTATGAACAAAAGATAAAATTTATGAAGATAGATTTAGATGATAAAACAGATGTTCTAACATACCATAAGAAACATAGTAAGCTTTCCTAATGAAGGTGTCTTCATTTTGGTTAGGAATGTGTATTGGACTTTTGGCAGAAGCTATGAAAGAAAAAGAAGATTTAAAAGCTAAAGTAGAAAAATGGCACAACTCTTCTAAAAATCTTGGTAAACTGATAAATACTCAGATGAGTGCAACTGATAAATTTGGCCTTGGGTATGGGGATCACAGATATGATGGCATTTTGAGTTATGAAAATGAAGTTTTACAAAGTGTATTTAAGGGTAAGGAAAGTGATTTCGAAAATTCACCTTTGTATGATAGATTTGTAACAGCAGGAGGAATGAATGTTGTACCCCCACCCATGACAGGGAATTACATGCCATCTGGACCTGATATAGAAATAGATTACTCCCAATTTACATATGGTCCAAAACAGACTCAATCTAGTGAATCTGAAACCCAAATCAGTGAATTTGATACCTGTGAATCTAACATTAGTACTGAGACACCTGAATTAGTGTCTGAACCAGTTGTTAATGAATCTAATGTAGCATGTCAACCTAAGGTCTGGTCTGATGCTCCTATCATAGAGGAGTATGAATCAGATAGTGAAGATGAGTATGTGTCTATACCAACAAAAGAACAGGAAACACCTAGTTTTGCTAACCAGCAAGTAAAAACTCCTAGGGAAACTGTTAAGAATCATTTCACACATAGTAAAAATCCTAAAGTTGACAAGAAAGAGTTGGGGTATGGGTTTACTGCAAGAGCATGTTTTGTATGTGGAAGTCTTAATCATCTAATCAGAGATTGTGATTTCCATGAAAAGAGGATGGCTAAACAAGCTGAGTTAAACAATAAGTTGAACAGGAATACCAGTCAAACGGAGATAAGGCCAATTTGGAACAATATGCAAAGACTGAATAATCAAAACCAATTTTTTCCTACAGCAGTACTAACTAGAACTGGGAAAATTCCAGTTAATACTGCTAGAACTAGTGGTACTAAGAATGTTAGTACTGGTAGGCATAGTTTTAACTGACAGACAGTACTAACTAGTGCTGCTATGAAAGTTAATATTGTTAAGCCTATTGTGAAAAGAGTTAGACCAACAACTGTTTTTCATAAAACTTATTCACCATCTTCAAGGCCTTTTAATAAGACAACAACACTTAGAACAAATTTTTCAAAACAAAAAGTTACTGCTAAGGTAAATGCAGTTGGTGCTGTTGGGGGGAAAAGGGAAACTGATGTTAAGCCCTCAGCAGGTTGTAGTTGGAGACCAAAAAGACACAACTGGCACAATGTCTCCAAATACAATGGGGGATCCAGTCTTAGAAATTGTTTCACTTTCAAAGATCCACTAGGCAGACTCAAGCCCAAACAGGCTTGGGTCCCTAAGAGAATCTAATCTCTTTTATTTGATGTGCAGGATTATCCACATAGAGCTTTACAGAACAAAGGAATATTTGATAGTGGATGTTCCAGGCACATGACTGGAAACAAGGCCTACCTTGCTCAATATCAAGACTTTAATGGTGGCCCTGTTGCATTTGGAGGAAGTAAAGGTTACATAACTAGTAAATGTAAAATAAAAACATTAAAGTTAGATTTCGAGGATGTGTGCTTTATGAAAGAACTTCAGCATTTTAATCTCTTTTCTGTGTCACAAATGTGTGACAAAAAGAACAAGGTTCGTTCAGTTTTACTGAATCTAAATGTCTTGTTTGTCTCCTGAATTTAAGTTTACCTGTCGAAATCAAGATTTCTTAGAATCACCCAGACAAAAGAATATGTACAGTTTCAATTTAGAGGCAATCATTGTCCTTAAGAGGATTTAGCTTGTTTTAATTGCAAAAGGCCACCATTGATGAATCTAATATTGGCATAGGAGGGTTGGGTCATGTTAAACTTTAAAAATCTATAACATACTTTGTGAAGGGAAACCTTGTAGAGGTTTACTTCAAAGATTGTTTTCAAATTGACCACACTTGTGTGGCTTGTCAGAAAGGAAAAGCAAACAATGGCCTCTTCTCTAAGGCCAAATCAGTGGGCTCTATTACCACTACTTACAGCTTCTTCATATGGATTTGTTTGGACCTACATCTGTAAGGAGCTTAAATCATAAGACTTATTGCCTGGTTATCACTGATGATTTTAGCAGGTTTAGTTGGGTGTTTTTCTTAAGAACTAAGGATGAAACTAGTAGAATCCTTAAGGACTTTATCATAGATAAATTGAGGGACAAATGAATCAAAAAGTTAAAAAGCTATTATATGTGATATGGTTACAAAATTTAAGAACAGGGATGTTATTGAATTTTGTGGGTCAAAAGGGATCAAGAGGGGAATACATTGTATTGCCCAAGAATCCACACAAAATGCGTGTTGCTAAAAGAAAGAAAGGACCCTTCCCCCCCCCTTTATTGAGGATGCCAGGACTATTGCTTGACAGAGTCATTTTTATCTAACTATTTTTGGGCTGAAGCAGTTTGGTTAGTAACGCTTGTTAATGTTCCAAAATAGGGTTTAGTGACCAAGCCTTATAATTAGTACACCTTATGATCTTAATAACTGGTAAAAATACCAATTATAATTATATAAGACCATTTGGTGCCATTTGTGGACCATCTTGAATACCATTGAACCACCTAGGCATGTTTTGCTGGGAAATCAGATTGTAGGTTTTTTAGTTGGGTATTCTATACAAAGCAAGGCTTTTAGGTATCATGATTTAGAAACCAGAGAGTTGAAGGAAAAATTATGCACACTCAAACCCATTTTAGAAAATAATACAAATGTTGTAGGGAAAGGGACCAAACTGGCTATTTGATCTTGATTATTTAACTGATCTCATGAAATTATCATCAGTGGAGATCAGAAAGAAACTAGCTAGACAAACATGCAAGTCCAGAAGAGAAGCTAATCACAATGTAGTTCACAAGATAATATTAATGAAGGTTGGATTCTGATGAAAAAGAAGATGAATCTGCTCAAGACTACTTTGTACTACCAATATGGTCTTCTTATTCTTCATTAATCAATTAGATATAGAGTAGAGGATGCAGCGTGCAGAAACCTCACAAACATTCTGATTTAAAACAGTTGAGAAGCCAGTAGATAAGAGATCATGTCTTTTTGGTATGAACTTGAAAGACTTAGAGGGCATGAAAATGATGCTAATGATGCATAGCTGAAGCTCTCAGAAAGGAATTTGCTAAACGAAACTGAGAATTTGCTTATTACAAGCAGGAGATCTTAAGGATTAGCTGTACTAACTAGTTAATAATGTTAGGCATCAACCAGCCAAAAGCTAGCAGGTTCTAACATAGTTTAATACTGTACAGACCACACCAGTTTAGTATGCCAGTACTTGTGATGGACTATCTTTCTCTGTATCAACCAATCCTATACAAGATGTTTCTGATTATTCCTGCACTTGGGTCTTGTATCAAAATTCCCTACGGATGGTATTTTTTACTACTTTATATTATGATGATGAGGGGTTGCAAGGGGCGAGTTTTCTACTAAATTCTGGTATCGGTGGTGTATGTTTGTCCCCTTTTCATACCATCTAAGGTTTACTCTAGTTTTTCAGCCGGCTGCTAGTTCTTGTAGATCCAAATGACTGCCTGTTCAATAATATTGGTTAAGTGACTAAAAGGTCGGGTGCCCTGGCTTGTGTTAGCTTTGGATATAAGCAAAGGAGATATTAATCCTGTAGGGACTTTCCAGCATCTGTTTTATTTGCTTGTTTTCTGTCTCAAAATGAACCCAAGAAGATTTCAGAAGCACTTGAAGATGAAAGTTGGGTTGATGCTATGCAAGAAGAATTGCTGCAGTTCAAGATTCATAAAGTTTGGATTCTTGTAGATTTGCCTTATGTGAAGAAGGCTATTGGAACAAAATGGGTTTATAGAAATAAGAAGGATGAGAGAGGAGTTGTTGTTAGAAATAAAGCAAGGTTAGTTGCTCAGGGACATATGCAAGAGGAAGGGATAATTATGATGAGATTTTTGCTCTGTGGCAAGGATTAAAGCTATTAGGATCTTTTTAGTCTTTGCCTCTTACATGGGCTTCATAGTCTATTTAAATGGATGTGTAACGTGTGTCTTCCTTTATGGCAAATTTGATGAGGAGGGTCTATGTGTCTTCATCCACAGGTTTTCCTAGATCCTACAATATCCTCAGAAGGGTCATATAATGTGGTTAATAAAGCTCTCTATGGGTTACTATTCAAGCTCCCAGAGCCTGGTATGTACTTTATCGATTTTCTTGTTTGAGGAATGGATACTGATAAGAGGAACATTGACAAAAACTCTTTCATAAAGAAGGATAAACATGATATCATATTAGTTCTAGTTTATGTGGATGATTCATCTTTGGTTCAACAAAGAGATTTGGAGTGATGAATTTGAGGCATTAATGAATGAGTTGATTTCGTTGAGTTCTATGGGAGAGCTCACTTTCTTTCTTGGATTACAAAGTCAACATAAAAGTAGATCGGTATCTTCATAAGTCGGGTAAATTTGTGGAAGACAAGAAAAATCTGAAGAAGTTTGAACTATGTCAATCTTAAGACTGCTAGTACACCAATTGAGACCTCAGAAGCCTTTTAGTCAATGATGTGGATGCCATGTGAGGTGGATTGTCCATTCTTTATAGGTCCTATGATTTGGTTTCTTTAATGTACTTGACGCTTCTAGGCACTGTTATTTTGTTGCAGTCTGTGCTTGTTCTAGGTTTTCAGTTCACTTCAAAGTCACTCCCACCTAAGTGCTTGTCAAGGAATTTTTAGGTTTCTAAAGGAAAACCCAAACTGGGCCTTTGGTATCTCTAGGTGTCCTCATTTGACTATGAGTGCCTACTCAAATAGTGACTATGCTGGAGCAAATCTTGACAGGAAATCCACAATATAAGGTTGTCAATTTCTTGACAGGAAACTTATTTCTTGGCAATGTAAAAAGCCAGACCATTGTTGACTATTCTACTACAGAGGATGGAATATGTTGCTGTTGCAAAGTGTTGTGGGCAAGTTTTGTGGACTTCTCAAAAATCTAAATGTTAGACTATGGGTTCAATTTCTATGAACACAAAGATTACAGCTGATAATGAAAGCAATTTGCATTGTAAAGAATTCCAGTCTTATCATTCCAAAAACAAAGGCATATTGCTTTTAGGCACACTTCATAAGGGAATGCTTATGGTAGAAAGAAACTTATTAGGTTGTTGTAAAAATCCACACTGATTACAAGGTAGCTGATCTTCTAAACCAAAGGGGATTTTGTTGTTAGAGGTTTCCAGTTTTGGTTGTTTCTATTGGGATGATAAATCCATAAGCTGCATTAGTTAAAGGGAGGCAATATGATGTGTTGTATAGTTTGTATGAAGTGTTCAATGTGAAGAAACATTTTAACTATAAGTGATGCATTTTAAGAAGTTCATTGAGATTCAGAGAGTCATTGAGAAGTGCTTTAGATGGTACTAAAGCACTGATGTTACCTAAATTGTTCATTCTTTGGTTGGAAATAGTTAGTACCGACAGTGCAGAGTTAGTACCGATGGGCAAAGTTAGTACCGCTATAGAGACGTTGAAGAAAAATACCGCCAAGGGTACAAAGTGTAAATTGAAATGGTTCCTTGAGTTAGGTTCCTAAAACCTAATCTAAACCCATCTCAATGCCACATTAATTTATGTAATCACATCTTAAAAATTACTTGCATTTATACAAGCGCCTAACATCTCTCTGCTCTTTCGGATATAGGCGCGTTTCGTTAGTTCTTTCGTTGCATTGATTACTCGTATGAGTATCAAACGTTTCTTTTAAGCACTAATTGTTCCTAACATATTAGTGTGGATCATTACTCCCTTGGTTGTATATCCCTTGGTTTTCGTAACCCGTTGGCGACGTGTTAGTATCGATGCTTTTAGGTTTGCTCTGTTGATCGTTATTTTGGATAAGACCTTACGTTTTCTTTTGGGTACGTAACGTCTTGCATGAGTTTTCTTGTACGAGTTCGTTTGATTTTATTTTGAGTATATGGTTCCTGGTATTTTCTTTCGTTTTCAAACAATAGAATTGTGTTAGAGTCTGTACGGTGTTTTACGATCCCTTTTGGTATTATGGTGTCCTTTGTTTGAGTAACATATTTTATAATTGATGTCTAATTATAAAAGCCCTTTTGAAGTATTGTGTTAGTGTTTGGGAAAAACTGTGTTTAAAATGATCTTTGTAAATAGAATATGTTTAAATGGCCTATGCAAATAGGATATGAAAATTGTTGAGTGGTTAAATAAATTTTATTTTATTATAAAAAGCAGGTTTAAAGTGATTCATAGTGGTAAGGTACGATACACCATTAGATAACCATCTCTAGATTTTTATGACAACCAGAATGAATTTTATAAAGATTACATTTAAGACAATTTTATTTATTATTTAAAATGATTTTTATACTTAAAGTGATTTTCTTTATTTTAAATTGATTTTTATAAAAACATTAGTTAATTTGTTCTTTCGAGTAAAGTCGATAATTGGTATAAGAATTTCTGTCTTTGGTATTGATTTTTTTATGTGCTCTTTTATCATGGTACGCCTATTGATTTTTTTCGTTCGCGTGTTCACTCGGTACATATACATGTCCTTTCTTATAAAGGATTCTTATGCCATTTGATCCATGTCTATTTGCATATATGGAATCTCCTATAGGCATTCTAGCCTTTGACTTGATATTCGTTTGTTATCCTATCTGATTGTTCGTAACCCTTAGAGTTCGTTGATACCGTTGAGTCGGGGAAGCTTTGATGTGATTGTGGGAATGGACTGGTTGTAGAAGAGGAAGTTTGTGATAGTATGTCATGAGAAGGTGGTTAGGATACCGTTGGAATGTGATGGGATACTTCGAGTTCAAGGGGAACATACTTTGGGAGCCGCCAAATCCCTAATGAACGCTAAGATAGATGAACCTAGGATAAGTGATATACCCGTGTGCGAGACTTTACTGATGTGTTTTCCGAAAGACTTGTTGGGGCTACCGCCGCAGCGACAAGTTGAGTTCCGTATAGACTTAGTTCCTGAAGCGACGCCGATCGCGAAGTCTCCTTATCGATTGGCACCCTCAAAAATGCAAGAATTGTTTGGGCAACTTCAAGAGTTGCAAGACAAGGTTTGACCTTATTCATTATTACGTGGGAGCACCGTGTTAAATTGTTAAGAAAAGGAATGTCCTTTTCCGTTTGTGTATTGATTATAGGGAGTTAAACAAATTAACCTATTAAAAACCTTATCCACTCCCTAGGATTGATGACTTGTTTTGATCAGTTAGGAGGAGCGTAGTCCTTTATAAAGGTAGATTTTCGTCAGTGTTACATCAGCTACGAGAGCATAGATTCAAATTCCAAAGCCGCATTTCAAACGAGAATACGACCATTTTAAGCCCACGGTTATGCACTTTTGGTAACCATGCACCAGCGGTTTTCATGGACACAATGAACCGGTTTGTAAACCGTACTTAGGTAGGATTTTCATCGTTTTCATTGAAGACAATTCTGGCCTACTCAAGTCGAAAGGAGGAACAAAAGTTATTTGAAGTAGTTTGGAGTCACAAATGAGGAAGGAGAATTGTATCTAAGTTTTCTAATGTGAGTTTATAGGTAAGAAGCACATTTTCTGGGTCACGGAGTGGAGACGATAAGAGGAGGCAGTGAGGAATTGGATATTCTCTTAGAATGGCATGTTACTACCGACGTTCATCATGATTTTTTTAGATTGTTGAACCCCCTTACTTCCCTAACTGAGAGGAATCAGAAGTATGAGTGAAGCGTAAACAAGAAGAGGCTTTTCAAACTTTGAAGAATGATTTATGTGATACTCTAATAAAGCGAATGTAGTGGGTGATGCATTGAGTAGAAAGGAGAGAGTGAAATCAAGACGAGTAAGACGAATGATACTGGCAGCCCAAAGTGAGGTGTTCAAGCAAGAGAACATACTCGTAGAAAGGCTACATGGCTTAGATCCACAGATGGAAAGAAAAGGAGACGAGAGTTTGTACTTTATGGATCAAATTTGGGTTTTATTGGTAGGAAGTGTAATGGATGAGGCCCATGCATCAAGATACTTGGTACATCCAGGAGCGGATAAGACGTACTATAACCTTGGAGACATGTATTGGTAGCCACGGGTAGAAAAGGATATGGCTACCTATGTTAGCAATTTTCAGATTTGTTTAAGAGGTGAAGGCTGCAATGTCAAATACTTTTGGCTTGCTGCAACTGCCTGAGATACTTGAGTGAAAATGAGATAGAATGACCATGGATTCTATCACTAAATTTCTAAGGTCAAAGTAGTGAGTATGATGTGATTTGGGTGATGGTTGATAAACTGATCAAGTTAGTTCATTTTCTAGCTATACAAGAAATTAAGAGGTGAAAGTTGGCAAGATTTATATTGATGAATAATAGCAAGGAATGGAATTTCAGTGACGATTAACTCAGATTGATATGGATGATTTACATAAGTTTTTGGCAGACGCTGCAAAAGTGTTAGAGAGCATTAGATTTTAAGTACTGCTTAGCATCCTCATGCGGATGGACAAAGTGAAAGTATGATTCAGACTTTAGAAGATATAATGAGGGCATGTGTTATCGATTTTGGTGGTAGTTATCATTTGAGAATTCGGTGTGCTCCGTTGGAAGCTTTGTATGGAAGGAAATGTAGGTCGCATGTTCTATGGGCAGAGATTAGAGGGAGTAGTTTGATTGGACCCAAGTTAGTACAAGAAATGATTGATAAGGTAGTGTTGGTAACGAAAAAGCCTAAAGCGGCGAGAGATCGTCAAAAGAGCTATGCGGATAAGAGACGTAAACCGTTAGAGTTTGAGGTGGGTGATCAGGTGTTATTAAAAGTGTCACCATGGAAGGGCGTAGTGCACTTTGGAAAGAAGGGTAAGTTAGCACCAAGATATGTAGGACCGTTTGAGATCCTTGAAAGGATTGGCCCTGTAGCTTATCGGTTAAGATTGTCTGAGGAATTGATTGGTGTACATGACACATTCCATGTGTCAAATTTGAAGAAGTATTTGGGGAATGCTAATTTGCAAGTGCTGTTGAATGAAATCAAAATTAACAAGACTTTACGTTTTGTTGAAGAACCGGTAGAAATTATAGATCGGGAGGTTTAGAATTTGAAACGCAGTCAGAATTACCACTTGTGACAGTTCGTTTGGAATCCAAAGCAGGTCCCAGTGCACACTGGGAACCAAGACTATATGAATCTAAGTATCCTCATTATTTATTGATCCGTGCTGTGAACTAACTAGTTTAAATCACAGGACGAGATTTCCATAAGTAGGGATACGTGACAACCGAGATTGAGCATGTTAGTTATAACTTTAGAAATGCTAGTGTCCATTTTGTATGTTTCTTGCGTGCTATGTGTTCTATATGTATGTTAAAGTGGTTTACATATGTCATGGTTTCATTTTAGAGGTAAAATGAATTATCGTTTATTTTGTCCATATGATTTGGTGTTAAGTGATTCCATTTGTTCACATGTGGTGATAATGGAAATGAAAACGGTGTTGCATGCATTGCTTAACGCTCAATTCTAGTTTTAACAGTAACTTTATAAAATGTAAGTTATTGGAAAGGAAGCATGTGAGTGAAATATAGAAGTTTGTAGCAAACTTTCTAAAAATAGAAAGTGGTTTGGTGAAATAAAAGTTATATTTAGAAAGTTTAGTAAATAGCGTTTAAGTAAAAAGGTTAAATCAAACTAGCTTAAGTTTTTATAAAAACTTAAGGTAATGAAGTAAATTAGTTAATTAATAAATTGATAAAAAAAAAATATAAAAATATAATTATAGGGGGTGGCCGTTCAGTATTTAGTTTGGGTTTTAGGGTTTTAAAAGTAGTCAAATTGTAAATATAGGGAGATAAGAATACATTAAGATAAGTATTATCAAAACCTAGCTCATTATTTTCTTCCCTTTTCCCTTTTTGCCGTAAGAAACCAGCCCTCAAGGAACCCTAGGAGACGAATTTGGTGATTGATCCAAGGAACCTCAGAATCTGTATAGGTTCTAGCATTCAGATAAGCATGTTTAATGCCTAATCTAATTCATATATTCATTAACACTTATGATGGTGGATTCTAGGGTTTCATAAAATACAGAATATTAATGATACTTAATGATGCTTGTAACAAGCCGAGTTTCAGGTCAACGTCTATCTCTAGCCTAAGATAGTTATTTTTAATTACGTAAAAAAAATTATAGTCGTTATGCTATATGTGGTTGATTAGATTTTCCATTTATTGGTAAATTTCATTGCGTGATTTAGTTTCTATTTGTTTTTAGCATTTAAAAGTTCATCAAAATATATATTATTGCTACCGAGATCTAAATAGTTAATTTGTATTTTGCGTTGTTCCCGAGTTTTTGTAAAAACCGTGTTAAATGTCGTGTTATACAATGTTAAACGTTATAATAAAATTGTTTTAAACTATATTTAGTGGTAAACGGATTTAAAAAAATTTACAAAACGAGGTGTGACTTGAGTGTTTCTGGCCGAATGTTATTTATAAAAAAGAATGACTTGTACTAATTTTAAAAGAATGGAGTATGGAGGAGACTAGTTTTGCCAATATATCAAAGTCTAATTCTATAAATAGGCACTTATACTTCTCATTTTACTCTTTTATAAAAAAATTCATTTTCTTGTCCTCCCCTCCCTTGTTGTCGTTCGAAAACACACACACACACAAATCATTGTCAAAAATTTGTTACTTACATGCATTTAAATCTGATTATACCATATTAATTCTTGTTCAATCCTCTACAAATCCCACTAAAGAAACCTTACATGCAATGAGTATTTAAGAAGTTGGGTTTTTGGTTAATTTCTATTGATTTGGTGTATAAGGAAGTGTTTCTAGTTGATAGATTGTTGTTATATTGAAGTGGTTTGGTTTAAAAAGGTGTTTGCTTTATTCGACCGTACGTTTGGTCCAAGGGGAAGCAAAGAAAAGTTCTTGTTATGCTTGTGAGTGTATACTTGTTTATTATGTGTGATGTAATTAGATGGTTATTACTATATGGGATGAATCTAGTTGATTCAAGTGCAAAATGTGGGGGGGGGGGGGGGGGGGGGGGGGGTTTAAAAGTATTCAGTATGAACAATGAGTTTGATAGTTTTTGTACATGTTTTAAGACTAGTTCAAACAGATTGGAATGGTTGGATTTGGTAAAAACAAGTTTTTGGTATGACTTTTTGTGTGACTTCTTGTTGACTAGACAATTTGACTTGACATAAGCGAGTCGAGAAAATTTTGAAATCTAAATTAGGCTTTTGAATATGATAAAGGATATTCTAAGGTCCGTTTTGATATAAGGTAGGCATTGTAACTCCTAAAAACGAAGATTTTACGGCCGAGTCAAGATTGGAGGTTATTTTGGTAAAAAGTCAACTACGAAGTTTAACTTTTGAAAGTCAAACTTGCGAAACTTTGAATATACTTCATAGACAAGTAAAGATTCGTAATGTTAGTTAAACTAAGATGAAATGCTAAGTTTGGGTTATATTATCTTTACTTTCGGCAAGCTTTCTAAAAATGGAAACTTTATTAAAACGTTGTGATATTGTTAAGTCAAAGTGAAATATTTAGCGATGCACTTGGAGAATTCTAGTATATGATGTTATACGTATATTGATATATAAATAACTATATATATATAGAGAGAGAGTTAGGATCAAATGAGAAGTTTTCTTAAAATAAGAAGGATAAGAAGTAACTATAACCGCATATCCGAGATGCATCGACTTAAATTAGATGCATCTCTATAATCTTAGATGCATTATAATGCATCATAATGTGTTTTCTAGCTTTTAATTAGATGCATATACGTATTTTAGATGCATTTCATGATTTCTCTTATTTTTTGGTCATCTACATGTGCCAAAATCATGAAAATCAATTTGCACCATCTACACATCAAATTAACTTTCGAAACTCTATATGGTGCATCTAGATGAATAGAAATGCATCTAATGAAAGTCGTTGCATCTCAAATGTGTGGTTTTAGTCACTTCTCACCACTTCTTATTTTAATTTACTTCTCACTGGATCCCTACTATATATATATATATATGGCTTCGGTTCCATTGAGAAGATTTTTAGATTGAGAAGATTGAGAAGCAATAATAGCCATTAGATTCTTTTAATCTTATAAATTGTTTAATTGAATGAAAAGGGTGAATCACTACAAAGAAATGAATGACTTTTAATTCTTAATTTGACTACCTTCTACATGGTTCTACATTTTTCTTCTTTTACATTAATTCTTAATTTGACTACCTCCAATTAATACGTTTTTTAAAATTTAAATCTAATCGTATAATAGTTTCTTGTACATTTTTATTCCTATCTTCATTTTTAAGAATTTATGTTTTTGTGAATCATTCATTTATTTTTAGTTTATTTTTATTATTAGTCACCAACTTAAATACAAGCTAAAATGAAATTCAAGATCATTTTAGAAATATCGTAAGATGCATGTATATGGTACAAGTGTTTAGATAACTGGAGGCCGCATAAGGTACTTCGGTTCAACTTCTTCCCGACAGACTTCGACTCCTAAAACCGAGTAGCCCATTGAGACATCAATACACAAAGCATCAAGAGTACAAATTGTTTAACTTATAGTTTTACGTCTGGATATGAAGGCGATGTCCACGCTTTAGCACCGGTAAAGGTGGTGAATCTTTGAAATCCAGAGAAAACAAAAAATAATCGGAGCTCGCGTCCGTGGTATCAAGGAGTTAAAATATTTTACCCAAAACGTATGTGACTTAGAGTATTTCATTCCGAGGTTAAATGGTTGATGTTTTTGTTAATACAAATAATGTCTAAAAACGTTATTTATATTTTTCGACTCCTCTACGTTTTGAAGATAACAAAATGTAAAACTGTTCACGATAAAAATAAACGTTTACAAGTTATTAATCGTAAACTTCCATTACGAAACTAATCACTTAAGGTATTAATAAACAAATCATTAAGCATGATTAGTGATCAAAAAAATATTTTTTCTTCTTAACCATCACATTTCTACAAAACTACTTTTTAAAAAATTAAAAGTATACAAAATAGTTTTATTAATAAAAATAACATTTTATTTAAAAACAAAAGTTTGAATTCAGTTTTTCTCACAACTTACCAGGATCAACCTTTCCCACAAAAAGACAAAAAAGGGAGCGTCAGTCTAGTGGCTAGACGGCCCCTAGATATATTTGGGACCGCCAAGACCGGTACCAGATGCCTTTGGAATTTCCTGGCTATAAATACTGCACTATTCTCAGCAGAAAAACAGACCTCTTTTCACATAATTTTCAAATTCCTTTATCTCTCTAAAATCCTCTTTCTCTCACTAAATCTATTGATCACTAACATAGTTTAATCTTGTTTCAAGTTATCCAATCTCATCTTCTAACAAGTGCAAGAGAAGAACAGTCATATTCGGCAAGAAATGAAGTGTTATAGATTAGTGATTTCTCCTCCATTCTTCTAAGATCCAAAACTCTGTTTTCTTGATCTAGTGTTAGTGTGTAAAATCAGATAGTGTATAAATCTGATAGTGTTGATTGTGTGAGGGTTAGTATTTTAGTCCTTAAAATACATGGGTGAAGTTGTAGTTTGGTTCTAGCTAAGATTATGACTCGACATTTAGCTTAGTGTCGAAAAATAACGTAAGCGACGTGTAAACGGTTTTCTCCGCCTAAAGGGAGCTTGTTGACATAGTGAAATCTCAAGTCGGATACTCAGGGAGTAGAGTAGGGTGAAGAAGAGCTTCGTAGCCGAATCACTATAAATCTTGGTGTTGTGGTTTGATCGTTCCTTCCCTTATCTCTTTTATTGTGTTTTGTATATTACTTATTGTTTATATTGTGATTGTGTATAGATAGATTTATTGATTGGTTCATATTGTTGATTGATTGAAACATTTAAATCGAATCTAGCATTTTTATAAGCAAAGTTTTTAAAACGGAAATAAACCTGTAAACTATTCAACCTCCCTTTCTAGTTTCCACAATTAGTATTAGAAGCCGAGGTCACTCAACATTTTTAAAATATACTATATTTTAAAGCTTGGATCGATCTATGGGTTCCGACAAATATCTAGAAGGGCAATCCATGCAAAGACCACCACTTTTTGAAAGTGATAGTTTTATCTATTGGAAAAATAGATTCAAAACGTCTATTAAATCAAAAGATCTTTATCTTTGGTATGTTATTACCAATGGTGATTTTTAACCTATTGAACAAAATATGAAAACCGAATTAGCTAATTTTGTCCCGTTTGAAAAACAAAGTGATGATCTTAAAAAGAGGCTTGCGAAAAATAACGAAGCCAAAATGGTTAGTTACAACGCTTTGCCAAGAAAAGAATACAAAGAATTTTCATGTGTAATACGGCAAAAGAAATATGGAAAAAGGTAATAGCCAAGTCAAAAATAACAAGATTGACATTTTGGTACAAAATATGAACAATTTGTCATTTCCAAAGACGAATCTATAGACAATGCTTTTGCTATATTTAATACTATTATTACTAGTCTAAAAGCTATTGATGAAGGTTATTCTAGCAAGAACTATGTTAGGAAATTTCTTAGGGCTCTACATCCTAAATGGAGAGCTAAGGCCACGGCTATTGAATAGTCGAAAGACTTGACATGACTATCACTTGATGAACTCATCAGGAACCTTAAAGTTCATGAGATGATCATCAAGAAAGATTCTGAAATAGTCAAAGCCAAAGGAGAAAGAAAATCTCTTGCTTTAAAGGCAAAGAAAGAATCCAATGATGAAGAGTGTTCGACTTCTGAAAGCAAAGACGAAGAATACACCATGGCGGTTAGAGACTTCAAGAAGTTCTTAAAAAGAAGAGGAAGGTTTGTAAGACAATCAAGGAATGACAAAAAGACATTCCAAAGAAGCTGAGATGACAAGAACGGAAAAAGTGATAGGAAGTGTCTTAGATGCGGTGATCCAAATCATCTTATCGGAGAATGTCTGAAACCACCAAAGGACAAGAACCAAAGAGCTTTCATCGAAGGCTCTTGGGGCAATAGTGATGAAGGAGATGATGAAAAGGCCAAGGACGAAGCATGTCTCATGGCTCACGCATCTAGTGAGGTACCTTCCGAATCCTCTTACTTTAGTGATGAAAACTCTTCAGTAGATGATTGTATGTTTGATAGTGAATATTATAATTTCTGAAAAATGAGCTTAACAGTAATTTTTAAGAACAAACATTCAAAAGCTGTTAGAAATAAACTAGAAAAGGAAGTTAGCGAGCTAAAAGAAAATTTGTCTAAATTCGAAAAAAATAAGGGAGTTGATCTCGAATGTTCAACTTGTCACTCACTAAAAATCAACAACGAAAAACTTAAAGAGGAAGCTGTTAAGCTAACTCAAATTGAAAAGAGTACACATTGCTTAAATGAAATGTTAAGTAATCAAAAACCTTCCGATGATAAATTAGGTCTAGGATCTAATTCATTTGAAGCATCAACAAGCGGGACTAAGGAAATCAAATTCGTAAAGTCTCAAAACAAAACGTCCTCTGGTGGCGGTCCCCCAAATACTAAGGGCGGACCTCATAAAACACAGACGACCCCCAAAGCAATTAAAGGACTGCATCTGTTAACCAAAATCTGAAAAATCTGTTTTTTTTCAAAAATTCATTTTGGGTCCTAGACCAAAACACATAATGGTAAACAATGTCAAAATTCCCGTTGCTAGTGATAATGAGGTCAAACAATTTTATAAACCATCATTAAAAACCGGAGTTGGATTTTTAAAACCAATTTTAAGTCAAAAACTCCACCACCTAGAAGAGTCAATAGTCATTATTCTTGTTCTAAGACACCACAACCAAAAAGAAATGTTCGTCGACAAAACTAACCTCATGGTTTTCCCAAAACTTGGAATAACTTCCAACCTCAAAGTTACATGCCATGGGAAATGTGTCATCCATTTACACATCCCAATCAAATGCATCAAATGCATAGGATGTTTAGCACTAACAACTTTAGACCCATGAGATATTGGGGACCAAATGTTTGAGTTATTGTTGTGGAAAACTAATAGAGGGGTTGAATAGTTTACCTCTTTTTAATTTAATTTTTTAAAGTGTTTGTAAAAATTCTAGATTTGACTTTATGTGAATTCAAATCTTGCACAATATAAACAATATACTTATCTAAACAATTAATAAGATAGTATGAGAAAATGATGTAAGACAAAAGATAAGAGTAAGAACAATCAAACCACAACGCGAGGATTTATAGTGGTTCGGTAACGAAGAACCTCTTTGCCCTACTTTACTCCCCGAGCACCTAACTTGAGAGTTTTCTTCACTATGTCAACAAGCTCCCTTATGGAGGAGAAAACCGTACACAACGTTGGTTACACCGATTTACGACACAAAGCTAAATGTCAAGTTCTAATCTTAGCTAGAACCAATCTATCACGACTTCACAACTTCACTACACAACTTAGCTTCACGACTTTATTACGACTACACAACTTCTTCACACCTGAGTTTTCTTTACACCATAACTTTACCAAGACACTACTATAATCACACCTAACTAACACTACTAGGCAAGATCACCAAGATCTAACTATACTTACAACAATCATAAAGATCTAACAACTACACAACTTTACAAGATTTACAAGTTATGATATGGATGCAATAAGATTGCAACAACACACAAAGGTGTAATACTTCTTCACTTGATGATGGAAGTATTCTTCTTTGACACTTGAGGAATTAAGCTTGGATCACTTGGAAACATAGCTTTATGATTAAATCATCAAAGAATTTTAGTGAGATGTATGGGCTGTTTTAGAATAGAAAGAATGAGTGCAAAAGGTGAGAAATAGTGGGGAATAGTCCGGTATTTATAAGACAAACTGGAGGAGCGTCTACCTATGGGCGGTCCCCTTAAATAGGTGGGCGGTCCCTTTAATTTTAAGAAGGCTGCCGGTGTATTTAAGGGGGCCGCCCTAGACTGGGCGCTCCCTAGTTTGTCCTTTTGTGTAAGGAGAATGTTTTGAAACTTTCTAGCTGTTTTAGGTTTGAAAATTTGAATTTCAAAATATTTATTTTGAATAAAACATTTCTTTTAATTGTAGAAGATATTTTGTAATGTTTATAAAAATGTTTACAACATTTTATAAAAGTTTGAGGTTGCATAAAAATTTCCTTTGATCATAAAATGCATTAAGCATTTATTTATTCATACTTTGAAGTGATATAATTTTCGAAATGAAAATTTACTACTAATTACTTGTTTACGTTTAATTTTACATTGAACGTTTTTATATTTTGTGATTAACAAAACGCAAAGATGTGAAAAATATTAATAATTTTTTTAGGCATTATTTCTATCAACATTCTCCCCCTTTTTGATGATTACAAAATTTAAACTCAATAAATGTAAAAATATTTTTAAACAAGTATTTAGTGAGTTTTATATCATTTCTTTCCCTTTTTGTAGAGTCAAAAAGGCATCGTCGAGAGTTGCTAGTAAAATCGACGAAATAAATGCTCCCATTTGATGTGTGCTCTCCCTCGTTCGAGGGCACCAAGGAATCGAGTTATGGTTTCTTGGCTACAAAAATGAGTTAGAACAATACAAATATTTCTAACATGTAGTAAGAAGGAAGGAAAAATATGACAAGTGCAAGCAAACATCAAAGCAAAAGATACTTCATTCATTTAGGATAATGTATGTAAACTACACACAAGCATACATAAAAAGAAAAACAAATATGCTTTAGAAGCATATTAATACATTATAGAGAAAAATCCTAAATAGTCATAGAAGGATTTTTTGACTTGCTTACGACACAAAAGGGTTTGACGATTATTTGTAGGCATATTATGAGATTAGTTGGTTGTTGATGAAGAGTTTGGAGCGGAGGCGGTTGTGGAAGGATAATCTCTTTGAGCCCGAGGTAGTGGATGTGGTCGAGTGAGGAGGAATTCAATCGAATTGATATCCTCATTTAAAGCAAGGAATTGTTTTTGGGTGAAGATGCAACAAGGGCAATACCCAACATGGGTTTCAACTTGGTTAATGTTGAAGTGTGTGGTAGGTTTGGAGAGTAAGGTGATGAGGGAATGTTCTTTTGTTGTTGGGAGAGATGCATGGCTAAGAGGTTTGATAGGTCTTGTAGTTGATTAAATGTCATCAACTAGGCTTCATCTACTTGAGATGGAGGTGATGTGGTTGAGCTTTGTTGTCCACTTTGAGATGGAACTTGAGTGTGAGTTTCATGTGAGTTGATAGGTGAGATGAGAAGTGGAGGATGTGAGACAACTTGTTGTGATATGGGAGTGTCCTTAATGTAAGGAGTTTAGTTATCACTTTGAGATGAAGCTTGAGTGTGAGTAACATGTGAATTGATGGGTGAGATGGGAAATGGAGGATGTGAGATAACATGTGGTGATGTGGGAGTGTCCTTAATGTAAGGATTTGGTAATGCTTGATTGGGGTGATTGTTTTCTTGAGATGGTTCATGATGAGGAGTGAGTGGTTTTGGCATTGGTGTAGGTAAGTTTACATTGAGCCCATTGGATGTGTTACAAGGGTTTAGTTTCTTCCTCCAAATGGGTTTCACACTCATTTTGGCTACCCTTGATGGTTTGGATGTGGGTTTGTTAGGAGATGTCATTGGTGAGGATGATTGTGATGATGATGGTTGAGAATGTATTTATAGTGGAGGAAAGGTTTAAATTAGGAATAATGGACATTTAAAGGATCAAATCCAAGAAATGTTTGTGAATTTAGGGAAACAGTAGCTAAGTCTAGAGGGTATTTGGTTAAAAAGGAAGAAAAAATACTGTTTTACCCGTGTCAAGCTAGGGCGGTCCCCTTAACGATAAGGGGGCCGCCCACTGCTATTTCCAAGATTTCCCAAAAATTGATTTTTCACAAAATTTTATGTGAGGATTTCTGTTTTGGTGATTAATTTGCAGCAAGTCCATCCTTTTATGGCAATTAAGATTTTTAGCACATAGCAATTAGGCATTTCAACATTCTACATATGTATGACAAGATGTAGGATAAAACTATTTCACATAATTTTGGCATATACTCATATATGAATTGAAGACCAAAAGGGTGAAGAACAAATGAAATAGTAACTAGATATAATGCACAAAGAATTTTTCTTGACAAGAGGGTTAAGTTAAAAACGAACAAAACTTTTGTGCAAATGCTAGTGTGTGCCTAAGTGCGACAAATGTGGAGTAGCGATTATTTCGACACTAAGACATGTAAAACCTAAGAAATAATCCAAATGCTCCTTGATTTAATTTTGCTCAACCAAGATTGTCGAAAATATATATTAGATTATATACTTTTGACAACAAGTAAGAGAACATTATGCATATGTGAAAAATGTTTTTAGCATATCTCAACAATATATGAAAATTAATTTTCATGTGCTCCTAGTTGTGAGAAAGACTTTTTAGAAAATAATAGGTTAGGACTATTGTGTATATAATGAGATATGCATTTAGATAGGAGAATTTGTAAAAGTTTGCTTATAGACTTTTCTCAATCTTGTGTTTTTGTGTAAAATAGAAACCTAGACAAATAAAAAAATTGTCAGTGGTGGTCCCCTTAAAGTCTGGGTGGTCCCCTTAAAATTAAGGGGGCCACCACCTGTTGAGAAAATTTTTCTCAGAATTTTTGTCAAACAATTCTTTGATGATTATCATTTCTTTATTATGCCGAAAACTTAATCAATTTGTTCCATCATTCCTAGACCTAGACGTAAGTAGTTAAATGGCTCACGTTTAAGTGGTTTAATTAGGATATCGGCTATGTTGTCTTCCGATGTGACCTTTTCTATAAAGATATTCTCTTTTTGAACATTATCGCAAAGAAAGTGGTGGCGAATCTCAATGTGTTTTGTTCGTGAGTGTTGAACGAGATTCTTACTTAAGTCTATAGCCCTTTTGTCATCACATATTATTGGAATGTCGTCTAACCTAACGCCATAGTCTATGAGAGCTTGTTTCATCCATAGAGCTTGTTCACATGCAGTTGGTAGAAATATTGCGATATTTAATCTATATATTCTCTTCATGTTTTGGTGATGACAAACATGTAACTTATAACACATAACGTAAAGTGCTTAAGTTACTCGTAATCACAAATCATCAATTCGTCAACATCTTTCGACGTCTCAAGTTTTCTTCAACAATAAATTTAAGTTCGCACCCAACGTAAATCACTAAAGGTATGAACAAACAAACTTTAATTTGTTGAATGATTAAAGAAATTTTTTATTTTTCCAAACCTTACATTTATAAAATGGGACAAACATTTTTAAAATATATACAAAACATTTTTGTATTTATAAGAAATGTTTTATTCAAAATAACTATTTTGAATTCAAATTTTCTACCTAGAAACGGCTAGAAAGTTCCAGAAAAACATTCCCCACAAAAGGACAAAAAAGAGAGCGTCTGAAAAATGGGCGGCCCCCTTAATTAATTAAGGGGACCGGCCATAATTAAGGGGACCGCCCTTGTATAATTAAGGGGACCGCCCAAATAAAAAATTAATATTTTTGCCTATAAATAGTGGACTGTTTCCACAGATTTTCTCACCTCTTTGCACAAAGTTTTCTCAGAACTAAAACCTCCTTTCAAACCATTTCCTTTGATTACTTAACTTATTATAAGTTTGTTTAAAATGTGATCCAATCATCCATCAATTGAAGTGCAAGAGAAGAACTTTCGTTATCATTAAGATACGAAGTTATGTAGGCTAGTTAGGGCATTCGTGACATGTCTTACATTCACAATGTATAGATCGAGTTCATGTATTCCAAACTTGTGTAATCGCTTGATCAAGGTGATCATGGTGTGTATTGTAGTTAGATCGTGGTGATCTTACCAAGTAGTGTTAGATAGTTGTGATATAAGTAGTGTGGTGAAGTGAAGTTGTGAAGTTGTAAAGAAGTTGTGAAGTTGTGAAGAAGTCGTGAAGTTGTGAAGTCGTGAAGTCGTGTTGTGATAGATTGGTTCTAGCTAAGATTAGAACTCGACATTTAGTTTTGTGTCGTAAATCGGTGTAAGCAACGTTGTGTACGATTTTCTCCACCTTAAGGGAGCTTGTTGACTAGTGAAGTAACTCTCGAGTTGGGTACTCAGGGAGTGGAGTAGGGCGAAGAGGTGCTTCGTGACCGAACCACTATAAATCATCGTGTCCGGTTTGCATTTTCTTTCACTTATCTCTTTACATTTATACTCGCATTTATCGCCTTTTATATTTATACTGCAATTTGTTGATGTGTTCATTATATAGTTTTAATTATGTCTTGAATAAATGTGAATATTGTGTGTTGGTTTGTATTGTTGTAAATCGATGTATTAATATGTGTATATAACTCGTATGAACACTCATCATATTGTATCACGCTTGATCGGTAATTTGATACGAAACATTTTAATATTTAACGAAACGTATTCACCCCCACCCCCCCCCCCCCTCTAACGATATTTCCATAATTGTTTATCAGACCGAGGTCGCTCTAATTATTAAAACAAAAGGTTTTAAAAATTGAGTACAGATCCATGTATCATACTCATTAAGAAGATTAAATATGAAAAAGTGTTTCTGTTGTTAACTTGTATAGTTTGATGTTATATACACTAATTATACATCTCGAGATACAAATATGCTTTAAAATAAGTGTTATATGTCCGATATGAAATTCAGAAAGTTGTACACCTTTCCGCAAAGTCAGAAAATAATTTTTTACAAAAATCGTAATTTTGAGTATCAGGTGGGCGGCCCCCTTAATTTTAAGGGGACCACCTGTCTGATTCGGCAATTTTTCAGAAACTTTGAAAAATAATATAAAATCAACCGTAAGTCCGTAGAAGTCGTAACACCGGTCATTTCAAAGAGAATTGAGTCTACTTTCATATAAAAATACTTCCAAGTATTTATTTCAAACTTAATTTAGTCAGAAAGGCAAAATACTACTTATTCTCCAAAACGTTGAGTCTCGTTTTAACGAAAACTGTATTTTGTCTTTCCATTCGAGTCGGACCATTCTAGACGGTATATCTTTGAAAAATGTGTAATTACTAAAAAAAAATAAACTAGATTTTTTGAAATGCGGAGAAACTAATTTGTCTTCAAACAAAACCGAGCTAAGTATACATTGTTGTATCTAATACACAAAACTACAACAAGTACTTTTATGTGTTATGCTATGTGATTATGTGCACGTGTATCTTTATAATCTAATTATAAAATTATAAATGATCGTTGCTAAATTAAAATTATGGCTAATTGAAAATCTAAGCACATGTGCCATGTACACTATTCGTTTGTAGCTAGTTTTTCGGATTATGCATAACTATAAAACTTATGCTAAGATTTCTTGCATTAAGATTGCAAATTTTCTTCATTGCGTATAAGTCATAAGATCACTTAACTTATAAATGTTTACATAAACATCTTGTAAATCTTTTCCGTAGGGAATAATTAAGAATCGAAGTTCAATAACTTGTCAAGTATATTTATAAATGTATTAAAACTTGTCACCCTAAATATTTCCAACGATTTTAATCTATTTTCAACAACACGGTTAAAAATATTTTCAACTACGATTGCTTGTTTGATCTTGGTTGTCAAACAAAAGAAAAGATTGTAGTAATACATCAATAACTAAGAAAAAGAGAATGCTTGTGCTTGCATGGTTCTAACATACTCACATAATTATTTTATTTAAAAAAACATATAGTATTTTACAAAAGATGTGTGTTGTATAAAAATGGTTAGAAAACTCATACTCATAATATAACACCTCGTGTTTTAGGTCATTGTACGACATTATTTAATCCACTAATTATTTTTAGGGTTTTACGCGTTTGCTTTTAAATCATAATCGTTAAGCTAAATCGCGTAAACTGAAAATGATCATACAATGTAAACGGGCATTAAACAATTAAATGTTTACATCAAGCAAGTGTTATATGATTATTTTAGAGGGTAATTATTATCATTACACATTTTATTTTTATTGGTTACGTTAAGTGTATACGTTTCGCGATAAAATACGTTTAAGCCTTCCCGGAAGCACGTTAACTTATCTACGCTTCATCAAATACCCAAAATTTATACCCAATACTTAAAGTTTATTTAAAACTTCAAGTATTTATCACTTCATACATATTCATTATGAAGGAATTCAAATCATAAATTACAATGTACAAGTTATACATTTTTCCAAGTCTATACTACATTATACTTCAAATAATGCAAGAATACATTATATAAATGGTCAAATGCATATCTAACTTATACATATACATAAATTTCGTGTATGTATGACTAGGAAGATAAGATAGGACCAAGGAACCTTCACAATTATCTTCCTAAAAGATCTAGCATGCAACTTGAACCATGACTCATCTATGACTAGCCAAATCTTATCAAAATAAGCCCTAGCTTCTTCCATAAGCTTGGCCACCTTGCATGCTTCCACTTGACACAAATATCTTCTCCAAGTAGTATAAATACCATGCATATGTGAGCTAAGAAGGCATAACACTTTTTCCTTATCAAAGAAATCACAAAATCCTTCCTTTGTTCACTCCATATCCCACGGCTCAATTAAGCCACACAAACAAATCCATACTTTGATTTTCTAAGATCATACAAGTACTCTCACATCATATCTAAGATACTTCAAGGTGGTTTGAAGTGTTGGATAACCATTTACAAGTATTGAAGCAAAGAAGAAAGATTAGGGTTTTTAAACCTAATCTAGGGTTTCATTTCTTGCAAGCTTGGATTTTTGATCTAACCAAGGGTTGGTGAATTGAACATGATCAACATCACACAAGGTTATATATAAACCTTTATGTCTTCACTTTGATCATCTTTATATGTTCATATGTTATATTTAGCTAAATCACCATTTAGGGTACTTTTGAATATGTAAAATGAATATTTACTTATGATCATTGTTTTGTGAACTTATTTACATGCCATATGGATGCTAATATGATGTTAAAAGGAATGTATAAGTGTTTTGACATGATGCTATGAAAGTAAAATATATATGAACAAAAAAAGGTTTCTAAAAGTCCTAAAAACAAGTTTTAAACACATTTTGGAAATAAATATCTTAGGGGCTGTTTAAGATTCGAAATTTACATATATGTTTTATGATTTTATAAAATACTACATGTCACAAGGATCGAGGGGTCATAAAGAACTCGAAAAACCGATTAATAACGAAGAAGATACGCTATTTACAAGTTTACGATAGTTAATACTTTTATAAAACAATTTTTTAAAAAAGTAACTAATTCACCACAGAAACATATACTTATAAACATCCATAATATGATAAAACTTATCCAATTAAGAGAACTGCACGAAAGAATCGTAAAAACATAGTAATAACGAATAAGATACGACAAAAACGGGTTTTACGTTAATTAAAAGTATAAAAATAATTTTATAGCTGTTGTGAATAGTAAAAACACTATTCATCACAGAATCTCAAAAACCTAAAAATGTGGTTTTATGATCACTCGTCTTAATACGAAAGCATGGGCGTAAGAAACGCGAGAAACGGGCTTAAAACGACAAAGTTATGTCATTTTTACAACGTGTCGTAATATAAACATTTTACTTTATTATGACGATTTCCACTTAAACAAATAGATGTGATAGTAACTATTAATATATATATATATATATATATATTATAATATATATATTATAGTAGTATGTTTTACTAGTTAATCACAGTGCTAATTACTAGGGAATATTCATAATGAGGCTTCTTCGATGGCCGTATGACGAGTTGTTGATTAACGATTTAAAGTGTCCCTAACTCCTCGTACGTCATGAGTTCATGACCTCTTCAATTTTGATAGCCCGGAACGAAGTACGATGATAACTAATAGGATTATATACAGGTTGTTTGTTAGACAACATACTTTGAAACTGATTCGACCTTAAAATAAATAGGTTGCATCCATCGGCTTGCATGACTTTTATCTGTGATTAATTTGGACTATCTTACTTCAAGGTGAGTTCATAGCCCCACCTTTTACATTTTTACTGATTTACTATTATTGTGGTGAAACATGCATTTTTTTATAAAATGGACGCAAAGTGTTTTAAATAAATTGATTTAGGTGTTTGGCCTAAGTAGCGAGAACCCTCCTGAGGCCCATTATCACTGGAATGGTCAATTGCATAGATGTAGTTGTTAATGGCATTATGTGAGCGCGAAAGTTTATAAATAGGGGTGGTTGTAGTTCGGTGTGGGGGACGAAGGAGGGGGGGATCAATTGGGATAACATCCCCGTTTGGGTGATTAGCTATCACCGGAACGAACGTTGACCATTCGGACTTGGTGTTGCGGGTTACAACATTGTACGGGTAAAATACTGCTAAAATAGCAAAAATTAGGTTGAGCTTCAGTGTCATGAGCTAGTGCAACAGTAACTCTGTGTTTTGTGATTATGTTGGCATAAGTGTAAAACCTCACGGAAAGACAACTTGCGGTCCTGCAGTAATTTTTAATACATAAACCTATGAATTCACCAACGATTTTTGTTGAAACGTCTTTAACAATGCTTTAAGGAGGTCTATAGCACGAGGTGCCAAGGATGCATTGGATTAACATATTGGATTGCACACTTAAAAGATTTATGTGCATCATATTTTGGGAATTAATTTGTTGTCTTTTGTTAAAATTAAACAAGGAACAAGTAAAGCTTTATGCTTTTTGTATTATTTCTTAAAATGAAATCCGAATGTATCAATTTACAACGACTTTTTGTGTCGTTCTTATATATATCTTGTGCTGTTGATCTTGAAGTAACACGCCCCGGATCCTTATTCCACTGCGACCCATTTTGGGGGTGTTACAGATTGGTATCAAGAGCCAAGGTTATAGAGAACCAGGTCAAAAATGTTTTTGCTGGACTATAACCATTTTCAAACATTGCATACATACAAAAGGGTTTTTAACGGGGTATTCCATATACAAATAGTTGCATTATCGGTTAGCAGCTATATACATGCAGAATTGATATACGTGTTTATAATATAATTACTTAAAAGGATAATAGTCTTATTTAAAATACTTATATATATCAGTTTTTTTTTCTTTGATTTTTTCAGTTTCGAGCATGTCGGATTCGGAAGATTCTACAGTTACGTATACTGAGATATCCAGCCCATATGAGGACCTATCTGACATAGGATCACCAGGAGCCGAAGGACCTATTTTTCAGGATCCACCGTCTCCAGATTACGTGCCTGGCCCTGAGGAGCCAGAGCAGGCACCACCTTCACCTATCTATGTACCATTTGTTCCGGAGCCTTTTACCCGAAGTTTTACCAGAGGTACGAGTCCTAATCGGTTGAGGACAGCCATTGCCTATTGCTTCCTTCACCTACTACTGAGTCACTCGGGTATACATTCCTGGTCCATCCTGAGGAGGATCCGGAGGAGGAGACGAAGAGGATCCTAGGAGGATCAGCCGACTATCCTGCTTAACAAAGGAACGACAGGATGATAGAGAGCCATCTGACGATGATGATGATGATGATGATGCAGAGGAGGAGCACTTAGCTCCTGCCGACCCTCACTTTGCTATTTAGCTGACCAGTGACTCCCTAGCCCCATAAACCTTGCTATCCGCCGTCACGCTAGGAGTCCAAGCGACCCTGAGGGCAGGCGCCATGCACCGTTCCTACTCCGAGGAAGTTTGCTGATAGATTGTTAGTCACTTACTCTACTCCACCACCATCTACCTCTCCTCTCCATACTCATCACCACTTCCCTCAGAAACCTCTCCACCGATTACCGATACCATCACAACCACCAAATTAGCCTACATATGTGTGAGGGATCTCTGGGATCCCGGAGCTGCTGTGATTAGATAGATAGATGCACGTACCATCTCCTGTTCTGAGCACTGAGATGCCTGAGATTTGTTTATTGCTACGTAATAGGCCGTGTCGTACTACTGTCTTAGGTCCTGGATTAACGAGGTCGGGAGAGTTTGGCAGCTGGTACTGCTAGAGGCAGGTTGGACCTCCATTCAGCTAGGGGCTAACCCATTGGATTTGCTGATATGTTAGAATGCCGCTCAGACACCAGCACGTCTAGAGAGTTAGGCTAATGGTATTACGAAACATAGGATGACCTTGTAGGAGACCATCCAGTAGATTGCACCACCACCCTATAGGGTCAATCATAGAGTTACTAAGTTGGCTACTACTGTTGACACAGGAGGATGAATCATATAAATCCTCAGTTGTATGATGCACGACATGACCCCGAGCTCTATCTTAGAGCCCGATTTAATAGTTGTACAAAGATGGATAGTCCTATTCCATGAGACGCACTGGAATAAAAAAGCCCTTCTTGTTTTCATCTGATGGATGTAGGAGGCCAAGTATCTTGTGCCACTTGGGCACATCTGATGGATCTTGCGATCAGTACATTTCGAGGGCATATCACTTTGGACTACGGTCCGATAGGCTTACAGCAATTCCGAGATCACACTGAGTTGCAGGCAGGCAGACTCGTGAGGACAGACGGTGATTACAGAACAGCTAAAATGCAACCATCGAGACAGAGACAGTAGTGGAGCACTAAAGATATTGAAGAGCCTCAGACTCAATGATCGAATCTTCAGGGATAGCAGTGACCTGCTAAGATCCTGCATAGCCAAGATCACCAGAAGGAGGCCATTAAAGGCAGTTTCTTAGACTAGGTTATGACTGTAGCTACTATACAGTCTGTTAAGTATTATGGGTTATTCCCAGCTAGCAGACTGTATAGATCTTTTGTTTTGTCTAGCTACTCTGTTTAGATCTTTTGTTCATGTATCGGCTACTTTGTACAGCCTACTAAGTATTACGAGTATATCTCGGCTAGTATGGCTTTAGGTTATTTTGTCTTGTAACCTAAGTGTTGTGATCGTTTGTATTTAAACCAATCATGTATTATTTTCCCAGTTTATATATGGAAAAGGATGGATTATGTTTTATATGAAATTGAATTTATTGTGAATGAATGTCGATTTGTTAATTTCAAATACTGATGTGAATTTCACACCATGTTTGGATCTTCGTTTTATTTATTATGTATACATCGGGTTATGGTTAAGATTTTTGAAATCTAACAGGTATTATGTTTTCTTGTGATTTAAGAAAATGGCACCAAGAGGAAGGCCTACGAGGTTAAACCCAGATGCAACACCAACACCAGTCGCAGACCCTACTACCACCACTACGGTCACCAGTGCCTAACTTCAGGCCGATGGATCAACCAGGTGTCACTGCTGGTATTGGCAGCGGCGTGCTACGACCCAAAATGGCGATGATAGCCATGACCATTCAGGAAACAGGGGTGTGAGAAGGAAAGAAACGCGCTGTTCGGTGTGAGTGCACTTATCAAAGGACTTCATGAAATGCCCAACCTATTCTTCAGGGCACAGAAGAGTGTCGACCCTTTGACCCAATGTTTTTGAGAGGATGGAAACCGTGTTTTCGCATAAGTAACTGCACCGTGGAGAATCAAGCTGAAGATTGCCAACTTGTACTCTTATGGAATTGCCTCTAACATGGTGGAACTCACATGTTGACGTGACTAATAGATGTTGCTATGCAATGACGTGGACTGACTTGAAGTAGAAGATGACAACTAAATATTGTCCGAGGAATGGAAATTCAAGAATATTGAGGCCAGAAATGTGAACCTAAAAGTAAAGGGCACCGAGTTGTAGCTTACAACCAACATTTCCAGGAACTAGCATTGCTTGAGTGACAGGATTTTCCTAAAGAGAGCCAACCAAAATTGAAAGGTATGTCGGTGGGATGCCCGACCTGATTTACTCAAGTGTTGTGGCATCGAAGCCAAAAACCATGCAGGAGGCTATTGAGATGGCGACTGAATTGATGGATATGAGAAATAACACTTTTGCTGAGAGACAGGCAGAAAATAAGAGGAAGTTTGAAGACACTCCTCTAATAACCAAAACCAACAACAGAACAAAATGTAAGAACACAGGCGGTGGCTTATGCTGCGGGAACTGTGAACAAGAAACCGTATGAAGTGACTTAAACCTCTATGACCAAGTGTAACTTCAACCATTCCGGTTCCTTGTACCCAACATGCTTAACTGCAAAAGCTCCTTGGCCACCTGGCCAAGGACTGTAGGAACCGTCCTGCAACTGCAAATACACAACATCAACCGCAATAACAGATAACAACAACATCATCAACAACAACAACCGAGAAGCCCAAGGTCAAATACAATGCCATCGTTTGCTTTGAGTGTGGGGCCCCAGGCCACTTCAAGAAGGACTGCCCCCACGTGAAGAACAAGAACCATGGAAATGGCAACGCTGTAGCCAAAGGCTTATGCGATTTGGGTAGTTGCAGGACAAAACCCAAACAACAACGTTGTACGGGTAACGTTTACTCCTAAACAACGCGTTGTGCTTCCATTTTATTTGATACTGGTGCAGATAGATAGTTTTCGTGTATTACTCATATTTAGTAAATTGATAATATAGCCCCCCCAACTACTCTTAGATCAGGTTATAACGATTGAATTAGCTGATGGTATAATATTTGGGTAAATACGGTATTACGTGTTGCACGTCTAAATTCTGAACATCCGTTTCACGTCGACCTAATGCCTTTAAAATGGGTACTTTTAACGTCATAATTGGCATGGACTGTTTGACGAAATACCAAGCCATTATTGACTGTGCTTAGAAGATCGTTCGTATTCCCTTTGGGAGCGAAATCTTAATTTTTCATAGAGACGGAAGTAGAAATAAAAAACACGTGACCGATAAACATCATCTCGTGCAACCAAGACCCAGAATAATCTGCTAAAAGGAGTCACATCTTTTTGCACATATTACTAATCAAGAGACTGGAGGACAGTCAATGAAGAAGTCAACTGCAGAAGTCCGCATCGTAACAAAATTTCACCCGAAGTAATTCCCAGGACATTGCCAGGATCGTCCACATACCAGACAAGTGAATTTCCAGCCTCGATCTATACCTGGTGCTGCACCTGTAGCACGGGCACACCTTCAATCCGATTGCCCCATCAAAAATAAAGAATTGGCGTATCAACTACAAGAGCTTTCCGACAAAGGCTTTATAAGACCTAGTTCCTCACCTTGGGGAGCTCAGTTTCTATTCGTTATGAAAGAAAAGATGGACTCATTACGGATGTGCATGAATATACGAACTAAACAAACTATACGGTGAAGAACCGTTATCCGCTATCCAAGAATAATGACTTATTCGATCAAACTTCAAGTGGTCGAGGTGCCTAACCGACGAACGACCAAAGGTCCAGTTATCACACAATTGAGGTTCGAGAAGAAGACGTCCGAAGACTGCCTTCAGAACTCGATATGGACATTATGAATTCCAATTAACCGTTTTGTCTGAACCAACGCACCTGACTATGTTTATAGACCATCATGAAACTAGTGTGCAACTTATCTGGACAATTCGTAAAAGGTCCCTTTAATTGACGATATTTTGATCCTATTCCAAGTACAAGCAAGAGCACGAAGAGCATCTGCAGATAATATGGAGTGTTAAAGAAAGAGGAGTTGTAAATTGCAAATTTTCCAAGGTGTGAATTTTGGATTCCCCAAGTACATATGCTCGGTCATCAAGGATTGATAATAAAGGCATTCATGTGGATCCAGCCAAGATGCGAGATCCGTTAAAGATTGGGTCATAACTCCTAAGACACCAACGAAGATTCCCGTCCCGTTTTTGAGTGTCTTCGCTGGTAATTATCGACGATTCATTAAGGGTTTTCAAAGATCGTCCAAACCAATGACCAGCTCACACAAATGAAGGTCAATTTGAGTGGGGTGACATACAAGAAGGCCAGCTGTTCCATTATTGAAGCAGAGTTGGTGTAGTGCAACCAATTCTGGCTTTTACCCGAAGGATTGTGAAGATTTTTTAACGTTACAACGATGCTTTCGATCAAGGGTTTGGGCTCTGTTGTTGATGCAAAGGGAAAATGGGTTATTTCTTATGCATCATGCCAGTTAAAATCCATTGAAAGAAACTATACTACTCATGATCTAGAACTCAGAGCAGTAGTTTAGCTCTAAAGATTTAGAGAAAGGCACTATCTTATGCCCAAAGTGTACATGTTCACTGATCATAAGAGTTACAGCATATTCATAATCAGACGGAATTGAACAAGGAGACACGGCCGATGGTTAGAGTGCTTGTGATTACGATGCGATAGTTCTTATCACCCAGGAAGGCAATGTCGTAGCTGATGCTTTTAGCAGGAAAGAACGGGATACCCACCTTAAGAGTTCGAGCTTTAGTCATGACTATTAAGCTTGGTCCTTCCTAAGCGAAATCTTGAATGGCTCAGACGTGAAGCATCAGAAACCAAGAACATCAAGAATGAGGATTTTGGAGTATGCAGTTTAAAATGCAAATTTCCAAAGCACTTTAGAATGAAAAGTTGGAACCTCTACGGATGGGAACCCTATGCCTCAATGGCAGGAGTTTGTTACCTTGTTATGAGATTTTGACGGACTGTGGTTCATGCACGATCCCACAAATCGAAGTAATCTATCCATCCAAGGTTCCGATAAAATGTATGAAAGACGTAAAGAAGCAATATTGGTGCCAATATGAAAGCTGATATCCGCCACCTATGTTAGCAAGTGCCTGACCTGTGCTAAGGTACAAGGCCTGAAACATCAGAGACAATCTGGTTTGTTATACAAACCCCGAGAATATCCTCAATGGAAGAGGTACAATATCACGATGGATTTATGTCACAAAGCTTCCTAAGTCAACACAAGGGTATGACACCATTAGGGTAGAATCGTTGACCCGTCTTAACAAAGTCCACAATGCTTTATACCCATGAAAGAAACTCTGACCTACCACTGGGAGAAACTAAGCGATAATGTACTCTGAAATGAATAGTAATAAGTCATGGAATACCGGTTCTCGATTATTTATGATCGTGACCCTAGTTCGCATCAAATTTTCTGGAGGGTGTTAAGTATTTTGTTTGGGGTATAGATTTTTGGCTACCACTTCAAAAAGCTTAGGTACAATTAGATATGAGTACGACATATCATCCCAAACTGACGAAACAAAGCTAGAGAACCATACAAACTCTCGAAGAATGCATCGAGCATGTGTGATCACTTGGAAATGGTGGGTTTAACCATTGCCATTAGTCGAGTTTATCCATACAAAAACAGTTATCATTCTAGCCATTAAGGCTGCACTTGAATCACTTTACGGTAGAAAATGTCGTTCCCCGTTTGTTGGTCTGAATGTTGGAAAGATTCAACTCACTGGTCCAGGAGATATGTACAAGAACGACAGAGAAAATTCATTCAAGTTAAGCAAAGGATGCAGGCCGCTCGTATAGTCAAAAGAGCTACGCTGATTTGAAGCATAAGTCGATCTGGTGTTTGAGGTTGAGATATAAGTGATGCTCAAGGTTTCCGCCTTAGGAAAGGGTTGCACGTTTTGCAAACGAGGGAAGATTAAATCCCATGGTTTGTTGGTAACCTTTCAAGGGTAATAAAAAGGGTGGAGACGTTTCATACAAGCTCGAGCTTCCTGATGAGCTGAGCAGAAGATTCATAAAACATTTCACGTGTCCAACTTAAGAAGAGTCATGCCGACGAAGCCCTTAGCCTATCCGTTGGATGTCTTCATTTTGAAGCGAAGCTTCATTTTGTCAGGGAACCTATAGAGATCACAGATCGTGAAGTTTAAACGGTAGAAGCGAAGCCGTACCCATTAGTCAAGTTCATGGAACCCAAAAGAGGTCCTGAGTTTTACATTGGGAACGTTATGAAAGATCAATTCAGGAAGAAATACCACACTCTTCACCAGACATGCACCGTCGTCAAGTGCCGTGTGATAAGCCTTGAGGACAAGGCTCATTAACATAGGGGAGACTATAACACCACGAGTATTCAGGTCATTGTACGAACATATTTAATCCACTAATATTTTTTTAGGGTTTAAATTAAACGCTTTTTGCTTTTAAATCATAATCGTTCAGCTAAAATCGCGGTAAAACTGAAAATGATCATACAATGTAAAACGGTCAAATAAAACAATTAAATTTTTACATCAAGGCAAGTGTTATATGATTATTTTAGAGGTAATTTAATTATCATTACACATTTTTATTTTATTGGTTACGTTAAGTTATACTTTTGCCGATAAAATACATTTTTTTTTATGTTTTTTAAAGTGTTTAAGCCTTCCCGAAGCACGTTAAACCTTATCTACGCTTCATCAAAATACCCAAAATATTATACCAATAATTAAATTTTATTTAAAAACCTTCAAGTATTTATCACTTCATACATATTCATTATGAAGGAATTTCAAATCAAAATTAACAAATGTAAAAAGTTATACATTTTTCCAAGTCTATACTACATTATACTTCAAATAATGCAAGAATACATTATATAAATGGTCAAATGCATATCTAACTTATACATATACATAAATTTCGTGTATGTATGACTAGGAAGATAAGATAGGACCAAGGAACCTTCACAATTATCTTCCTAAAAGATCTAGCATGCAACTTGAACCATGACTCATCTATGACTAGCCAAATCTTATCAAAATAAGTCCTAGCTTCTTCCATAAGGCTTGGCCCACCGACGTGTCATGCTCCACTTGACACAAATATGCATCACGAAGTATATATATAGCCACGCATAGTTAGCTAAAGAAGGCATAACACTTTTTCCTTATCAAAGAAATCACAAAATCCTTCCTTTGTTCACTCCATATCCCACGGCTCAATTAAGCCACACAAACAAATCCATACTTTGATTTTCTAAGATCATACAAGTACTCTCACATCATATCTAAGATACTTTATTTCCACAGATTTTCTCACCTCTTTGCACAAAGTTTTCTCAGATCTAAAACCTCCTTTCAAACCCTTTCCTTTGATCACTTAACTTATTATAAGTTTGTTTAAAATGTGATCCAATCATCCATCCATTGAAGTGCAAGAGAAGAACTTTCGTTATCATTAAGATACGAAGTTATGTAGGCTAGTTAGGGCATTCGTGACATGTCTTACATTCACAATGTATAGATCGAGTCCATGTATTCCAAACTTGTGTAATTGCTTGATCATGGTGATCATGGTGTGTATTGTAGTTAGATCGTGGTGATCTTACCAAGTAGTGTTAGATAGTTGTGATATAAGTAGTGTGGTGAAGTGAAGTTGTGAAGTTGTGAAGAAGTTGTGAAGTTGTGAAGAAGTCGTGAAGTTGTGAAGTCGTGAACAAGTCGTGAAGTCGTGTTGTGATAGATTGGTTCTAGCTAAGATTAGAACTCGACATTTAGCTTTGTGTCGTAAATCGGTGTAAGCAACGTTGTGTACGGTTTTCTCCGCCTTAAGGGAGCTTGTTGACTAGTGAAGTAACTCTCGAGTTGGGTACTCGGGGAGTGGAGTAGGGCGAAGAGGTGCTTCGTGACCGAACCACTATAAATCATCGTGTCCGGTTTGCATTTCCTTTCACTTATCTCTTTACATTTATACTCGCATTTATCGCTTTATATTTATACTTGCAATTGTGTGATGTGTTGATTATATAGTTTTAATTATGTCTTGAATAAATGTGAATATTGTGTGTTGGTTTGTATTGTTGTAAATCGATGTATTAATATGTGTATATAACTTGTATGAACACTCATCATATTGTATCACGCTTGATCGGTAATTTGATACGAATCATTTTAATATTTTTAATGGAAACGTATTCACCCCCCATCCCCCTCTACGATTTCCATAATTGGTATCAGAGCCACGTCGCTCTAATTTTCAAAACAAATGGTTTTAAAAATTGAGTACGATCCATGTATCAAATTACCCATTAAGGGGATTAAATATGAAAAGTGTTTTGTTGATTAACTTGTATTAGTTTTGATGTTATATACACTAATTATACTAGCTCGAGATAATAATGATGCTTAAAATAAGTGTTATATGTTCGGTATCAAATTCAGAAAGTTGTACACCTTTCCGCAAAGTTAGAAAATATTTTTTTACAAAAATCGTAATTCTAAGTATCAGGTGGGCGGCCCCCTTAAATATTTGGGCGGCCTCCTTAATTCTTGGGCGGCCCCCTTAATTTTAAGGGGACCACCTGTCTGATTCGGTAGTTTTCAGAAACTTTGAAAAATCATATAAAATCAACCGTAAGTCCGTAGAAGTCGTAACACCCGCCATTTCGAAGAGAATTGAGTCTACTTTCATATAAAATACTTTCAAGTATTTATTTCAAATTTAATTTAGTCAGAAAGGCAAAATACTACTTATTGTCCAAAACGTTGAGTCTCGTTTTAACGTAAAACTTGTATTTTGTCTTTTCCTTTCGAGTCGGACATTCTAGTCAGTATATCTTTGAAAAATAGTGTAATTAACTTTTCAAAAATATTAAACTTGATTTTTGAAATGGGGAGGAAACTAATTTGTCTTCAAACAAAACCGAGCTAAGTATACATTGTTGTATCTAATACACAAAACTACGACAACTACGTTTATGTGGTATGCTATGTAATTATGTACACTTCTTTGTATCTTAAGTTAGTAAAAATTATTAAATGTAATTGAATATCTAAGCACATGTGCCATGTACACTATTCGTTTGTAGTTAGTTTTTCGGATTATGCATAACTAGAACTTATGCTAGATTTCTTGCATTAAGATTGCAAAATTGTTCTTGCATTGCATATAGGCATAGATCACTTAACTTACAAATGTTACATAAACATCTTGTAAATCTTTTCGGGTATGAGAATATATTTAGAAATAAGAGTTTAATAACTTGTCAAGTATATTATTAAATGTATTAAAACTTGTCACCTAAATATTTCTAACGATTTAATCTATTTTCAACAACACGTTTAAATATTTTCAACAACTTGCTTGGTTTGACCTTGGGTTGGTCAAACAAAAGAAAAGATTGTATTAATACATCAATAACTAAGAAAAAGAGAATGCTTGTGCTTGCATGGTTTTAACATACACATAATTATATTTTTTTTAAAACATATAGTATTTTACAAAAGATGTGTGTTGTATAAAAATGGTTAGAAAACTCATACTCATAAAATGTCAAAAACTATGTATATTATACATAACAACAAATAGTTTTTCGCACAAGTAAAATTTACAACTAATCTTGGGATTAATGGAACACACTATTTAAATATTTATCTATTTTCTTTTAAATGAGTGTTCGTGAGGGTCAAGAAAGATTTCAAGAATATATCAATTCATTATTCAAATTATGGTTGATATATTTATCGAATCTAATTGACAAGTTTTTGAGTATGGACAAGAAATCGGATTCTTATTTGTTTAGTTTCAAGATTATATCAAATTATAATAAAAGATATTGTCTTGCATCTACATACTCAATCACACTAGATTGGTATGAAAATAATTGCATCCGTTTGTAGATGAAAAGAATATGCATTGGATCATAACTCACACTTGTATTGATAATGCCATATTGAGTCTACTTGTCCAGTAGTTGTGTTCCAAATATTAGTCTAATATGTTTAATACATGCATGAAATACATAATGAAGTAGGATTGACAAATTGGATGTTTCGTCCGAAATATTCAAGAAATTTACATTGCAATGCAATTGCTAAATGTGTCATTTCCGAAAAACCAAACACGTTAAATATCACATGTGACAACTACACATGTAAGATGACTAAATATAAGACATCCATTAAATCAAGCAATATGTAATCGAAATTAATCAACCTATAGATCTTGAACAAAAGATTAAAACATCTTGCTTACGCTTATATTAGAATTCCACACATCTTGATTAGGATTATGCGAACCGGAATTAAAGTATGATTAGTTGAGTCATATTAGGTCCTCTATGAAAAGATAATACAAATTTTATCTTTGCTACACTTCATTAGGCAAATATAAGAATTCTATTTTGTCTAACATGAGAATGACTACTGGAGAATCTATTGCACTAGAAATTCAATTTGACCTAACGGTTGAATTGCTTCCAAGGTGAGTGAAGTTGGGTTCGGTGTATAACCCGTAAAAATGGTCGTGTTTAGCCTGAATTGAGCACCACTAGTGATAGTCTCATACTCATTCTCTAACTTGATTAAATGGCTCTTCCTAAATATGCCTAAGGATAGTATACATCGATAGAGTTTGTATATCATTAGGAGTGCACAATAAGCATTTAGAAATTAGGCCTTTTCTTAGTCAATCCAAACACAATGCAATTATATGTCTTCTTGATTATCTTGATGCTCAATGTTTAATTGCTTAGCTATTAAATACATGTCTATTATAAAGGAGTTCATCTTATTCTAGCAATCTAGATAGAATATCTCTTAGCTTATCTAAAATGAAACATGCTCCTAAATGCTAAATGCTAATATGTTTTGTATGCGTCATTTTACATGACTTACGTGTTAAATGTGCATTTACACTATATTGATTTGATGCATAACGAATTAGATATGCCTATCTCAATTAACGTTTAATGTCATATAGTTTTACACATTAATCTTATTGATTATTGTGTGGATGCATGCTTAGATAAACTCGCATACCTATATGTCTTATGCTTATAGGTATAGATTTCTTGACACTAGAATTTATACCCTTATTACATGCGAACCTTAGTATCACAATCCGATAGGTCATAATAGTCTCTAAATGGTCTTAAGTTTCTTAGAGTCTCCACTCACACATTCCCTTAATCATCATCTCGTTCTTTTCAAAATGATCTACTCTTTCGTCAAGGTAAGGTTAGATAAAAATCTAATACACCTCTAAGTAGGTTTGACAACTTAAATATTTCGTCCGAAATGTTTAAGTATTTTTAATTAGCGAAATGCAATTAAAATATCACTCATTGTTCATGTCAAATTCGTTTCACAAAAACCTTAATCATGCCTCTATTATAAAATAGATGGTTAATACCTTCCGTCCACCTTTTCCGCTACTACCTTTAAGATAACCTCATACCTCGTAGTATGATTGTTCTATGAACATTCACAATGCTCGAGAAGAGCTACATAACTTCGTGGATGAAGTTCGTTGTATGCTAACCATCATTTGTCTTGACATTGTCAAGCTCATCGCTTGCGTCTCTATTCTTCTTCATTTATTCTTTTTATTCCTCAATTTATGTCCGGATGAGCACGAATTTAATGGGAAGGGATAACACACTCGTTCACCTATAACTTCTACCATACACTCAAACCTCATAACCATAAAACCTCATAACTAGTTCTAGTGCATCCCAAACCACCAAAGTGAATTTCGTAATGAAAGGCATCTCACCCTCATATCCCGACAATCATAAGCATGTGTGCCTATGTTGTCAAAATGTCGCAATGAAATGCGTCTCATCCTCATATCCCGACACTCATAAGCATGTGTGCCTATGTTGTCAAAAGTCAAGTGAATTTCGTAATGAAATGCATCATATCCACTTACTACTAAGTGAAGAACACATAAGACATTTAAGCTTCAAGTGTATCGAGTTCGTCACATTGTCGCGACTCTTTACTTTTTCATCCACCTTCACCACCATGAAAAGAACCACCAAATCATTTCCACTTCTATCAAGTGAAAGAACAACAAAGAAGACATTCAAGCTTTAAGTGTTATCGAGTCACCACATTGTCGTGACTTTTACTTTTTTTTCATCCACATGTCACACCATGAAAGAACTACCAACTACATTTCCACTTCTAGCAAGTGAAGAACATAAAGAAGATAGCAATCTTCAAGTGTTGTTGAATCATCACAATTGGTTTTTACCATGAAGGTAATACCACCTCATTTCACAATCATACTACCAAAGCAACTCTTCATTGATTTAACAAATGAAGACACCAAAACCCCATCACCCAAACTTCAACTATCATCACCAAGTGTTCCTAATGCACCTTTCAAAACACCATCAACCAAAGGCACTTCATCTTCACCCATTGACTACACACTCTACTATAAATACAACCTCATTCTCACCATCATCATCACAACAATCCACCATTTTCACATTTTCACCTTTGTTCATCAACATTAACAAAAATCTCAAGAAAACAATCACCCCAATCAAGAATTACCAAACCCTTACATTAAGGACACTCCCACATCACCACAAGTTGCCTCACATCCTCCATTTCCCATCTCACCCATCAATTCATATGTTACTCACACTCAATCTCCACCTCAAAGTGACAACCAAATTCAACACACACCACCTCCATCTCTCCCAACAACAAAACAACATTCCCTCATCACCTTACTCTCCAAACCTACCAAACACCCAACAAACACCTTCCCTTTCCATTCACGCTCATCCTTCCTCATTTATGTTTCCTCAACAAATCATCCTTATCATCAACATTTAGTTCGACCTAAAGTCTTACGATAATGTTTATCCTTAAACACCCCAAACATGAAAAGCATACATAATGCTTAACAAAGAAACCTTGAGGATTTAGGAATCTCTCAATACAACCATTAGTCTATTTAAATCCACATCATTATCTTGGTTAGATGATGATACCACAAGGAACGTGTTGATCGAGTCTTAGCCCTTAAGCATGTGTCGGTCGAATCTTATCATTGGTTCCTAAACATTTCCATGTCTTAAGCATTCATAATTTTTTTTGTCTTTAGTGCCACACTTTAGAGTGCATATACCTAAAACATACATGATTTGTTCCCCACTAAGTGTCTTGCATATATATCTATCATCATCATTATATATATGTGCATTTTTTTACGAAACTTGTTTTGTAGCACTTTTTTCGTTACTCGATTTCGTTGTGGCGCCCCAATCAAGGGGGAGCATACACCAAGGGGGAGCATTTGCAAATGTCCAAGCCATTACGTTTGCAACCGTTTAAGACATCTACACATTTTTTTATGTGTCTTTCATCCCTATATTTTTTTGTTGCGCGAAACTAACCATTGATGTAGGTTAAGAGTTTGCAACTAATTTGATCCATGCATCCTCTTGAGTCAATGATCAAGGATGTCATGTTTAAAAGGGTAATGATAGAATCAAGACTTCACTTAGGATGAAGCAAAGGGCCTTCCACCTCTAGATTGAAGAGTTGAAGTGTAGTAAAAGTCTCGTCTTGGAGTCCACCTTTTTGTTTCGACAAAAGGGGGAGAAGAAGTGTAAACAAGTAACTTATACATTTTACTATGAGTTATAGTTTACATATTTTGTCATCATCAAAAAGGGGGAGATTGTTGGTAGAAATATTGCGATATTTAATCTATACATTCTCTTTATGTTTTGGTGATGACAAACATGCAACTTATAACACATAACGTAAAGTGCTTAAGTTACTCGTAATCACTAATCATCAATTCGTCAACATCTTTCGACGTCTCAAGTTTTCTTCAACAATAAATTTAAGTTTCGCACCCGACGTAAATCACTAAAGGTATTAACAAACAAACTTTCATTTTGTGAATGATCAAAGAAATTTTTAAACCTTACTTTAATATATGGGACAAACATTTAAAAAAATATACAAAACATTTTAGTATTTATAAGAAAAAGTTTATTCAAAATAAACATTTTGAATTCAAATTTTCGTACCTAAAACGCTGAGAAATTTGTCCCAGTAAACACCTCCCCTGAATAGGACAAAAAAGGAGCGTCTAAATAAGGGGCGGCCCCCTTAATTACATGGGCGGCCCCTTAAAATTAAAGGGGCCGGCACCCCTATTTAAGGGGGGTCGCCATAGACCCCACTCCTCCTTTTTGTCCTAATAAATACTAGACTTTTCCCCCACATTTTGCTCACATCTTGCACAAAGTTTTCTCAGATCTAAAACCTCCTTTCAAACCTTTCCGTTGATCACTAACTTATTAAAGTTTTGTTTAAAATTGATTCCAATCATCCATCCATTGAAGTGCAAGAGAAAGAACTTTCGTTATCATTAAGAACGAAGTTATGAGGCAAGTTAGGGCATTTGGACAGTCTTACAATTATAATGCAAAGATTGAGTCCATGATTCCAAAACTTGTATAATTGCTTGATCATGGTGATCATGGTTGTGATTATGTAGTTTGGATCTTGGTGAACCTTTCTAGTCAGTGTGTAGATAGTATTGACATAAGTTATTAGTGAGGAGAAGTTGTAAGGTGTGGAGTTGAAGTTGTAAGGTGTGAAGAAGTTGTGAAGTTGTGAAGATGTGAAGAAGTTGTGTAGTTGTGATCAAGGTGTGAAGCTAAGTTGTGTAGTGAAGTTGTGAAGTCGTGAAGTTGTGTTGTGATAGATTGGTTCTAGCTAAGATTAGAACTCGACATTTAGCTTAGTGTCAAAAATTGATATAAGCAACGTTGTGTACGGTTTTCTCCGCCTATAAGGGAGCTTTTGACTAGAGAAGAAACTCGCGAGTTTGGGTACTCGAGGATGGAGTAGGCGAAGAGGTGCTTTCGTGACCGAACCACTATAATCATCGTGTCTGGATTTTCGCATTTCATTTCACTTATCCTCTTTACATTTGAACTCGCATTTATCGCTTTATATTAATACTTGCAATGGTGATGTTGTTATTATATATCTCAATTATGTCTGAATAAATGTGAATTTTGTGTGTTGGGTTGTAATTTGTTGTTAAAACGATGTATTAAATAATGTATATAACTTGTATGAACACTCATCATATTGTATCACGCTTGATCGGTAATTTGATACGAAATATTTTTAGATTTTTAATGGAAACGTATTCACCCCCCCTCCTTCCTCGATTTCCACACATGGGTTGCCTCCCACGAAGCACTTGTTTAAGGTCACTTAGCTTGACCCGATCCCCCCATACTTGAGATGATCAAGGGGGATAGAAATGGAGATGACGAACACCCAAATTAGGATTGTTCTCTCCATGAATCATCATCAGGCTTTCATTTAAAGCTTTCAAGCCCCGATGAGATGAGAGGTGAGGAGATTGCTCCTCTCTTGCAGCAAGAATACCAGTATTGACAACTTTGTCCTCATTTTCGGATGAAAATGGAAGCAAAGTGTCAATCACTGGAAAAAGAGGATCACGGATGAATGAGATAGAAAATGCATCCCGTGATAGAAATATCTTGGATTGGACTCGAATGAATATCCCTGGATCGAAAATCTTGTTTCTAGTTCCGGAAGGAAAAGAAACTACAAGACGGATCCGAGAATCAGTAAAAATTGAGGGAAATCGAATCAGATGGAAGGGTGGGTGGGTAGTAAAAACATTAGGCACATGAACTCTCGGTTTTCTTGTCGGATTATCAAAAATATCCTCCACCACATCCATAGTGAAATTGCCCAGCTCGGGCTTAATCTTAAAGTAGAAATGATCATACTCTGGTGGAGATATGGTGTGAGCGAGTTCACCGGCGAACTCCTCATGATAAAAGTCACTCCTATCGGCAGGAGGAAACGGATTGATCGAAATATTAAAGATGAATGAATCGTATTGAGAAAAATCAGCATGAGTAGTGGTACTGCCACTACTCTTCTCTTCACTATAATCGTCATCGAGATAGAAAGCTTCATAATCCGGAAGAGAATAATCAGAAAGAATAGTGGTACTGCCACTACTCTTCTCTTCCATATTAAAGCAAAAAATTTCAGATTCCGGTAAAGAATTATCAAAGGTGTTAGTCTCCTCCAAGAAAAAGTTAGGAGATGTGGAGGAAGACTTGGTCACAAAATTGGAAGATGGAGTGGGATTATCTTTTAATGCTTCGATCTTAGCAATAAGAAGATTGACATTCAACAATTTTTCACGAAGAATATCGTCTTTGATTGTTAAAAGAATATCAGTATCAATCCCTCCAACTTTCGGGATAACAATCTCCACCAACTCTAAGCTGACGAGCTCAGAATCGGGAGGTGATGCCTCAATATAATCGATGTCGTCAATAGAGAAAGAATCTTCATTAATCGAAGTAAAATCATCGTTAGACTCGGAGAAATCCTCAAATTGATCTTTTGAAATGTCAAGAGGTAGAGAGTTATCATGAAAAGGCACATCACACATCTTGTCGGGAATACCCTCGGACTCACTTGGGATTGAGACAAGGATCTCAACACTAGACTTTATTTCTTCGTCCGATTCTGTTGTCAGAACAGTGTCGATATGCTCGTCCCGCATACTTAGAGAGTTATCGGGTTCCTTGGTTGATAAAACAGGTGTGATTGCAATAGTATACTCCTCGTTATCATCATCATTGTTGTAGAAGGCAGGAGGATTCTAGTTCGGTGTATTAATATAATCTTGCCAATCCTCAGTATAATTTGCAATCATTAACAGTTTTGTATAAGGCTTTCTATGTACCCCCTCGGGTTGAGCATGCTTAACTTCAAAAAATTTGTTCCAAGCTTGCATTAAAACCTTCGATGTTTCCCTAAAAGAAATACGATTAAATTTCTTTAAAAATGTTTCAATAGAAATCATTAAGTCATCTTTAGCTTGCAAAATTTTCTCACTTGTTTCTTGAGGAGGTTGATGAATGATGGGAAATTGCGGAGGTTGAATTTGGTCAAAACCAGAAGAATTGGAATCGTGAAAATTTTGATTCATCGGTTGACATTCAAAAGTCGAATGAGGACCCCCACAATTTTCACAACAAGGATATTGTTGTGGAAAACTCGGTGAAGTTTGTGGAAAATAATCAAAGTTTTGATCGAAACACGGGTCCTGATTGTAGACAAACGGGACTTGAGGTGGACAATCGTAACCATGATGGGCATCGTTCCCACATAACTCACAAGAGTATGGCACGTATTGGGGTTGTGGGGGTGGGTCTGAAAAATCGGGAGGATTATCGAAAGAATTCCGAGTTGAATCATAAGTGAAAGAATTTCCGTTCCTTGAATGTCATAGGAAGCAATATCCATCTCGAAGATCATTACCACACCGCTCGCAAGTACACCATCGACAAGGGTGACCATATAACGGTTCTCCACACCCTATGCATCGGACAACTGTCGACATAAAGAATTAAACGATAATTGAGGGATAAGAGAGAAATAACGGTTTTAGAGAAAACAAGATTATTTTTGGGTTTTTAAGCTTTTTAAACAACATATTTTATTAAAGGACAAAACGAGATCGAATAACTTAAACTAATAATCAACTTGTTTCACGGTAGCTCTCTAAAAGAAAAACGCACAAATGAGCGAAGGAGCGGGAAAACGCGAAGCTATTAAAATCCTTCTCCTTTCGGGTCGTAGTTCCTCGGAACAACCCTCCTTATACTCCTCTTATAGTTTGTTAATCAATTAAAGGTGAGTCGTGCTTCACAAGTGACACAAAGACAAGTTTTAAATCTTTTGTTGTTTTTAAATACTTTAGGAAAAGTATTTATGATTATTTGATAATATATTCACAAAAATCGAGAAAATAAAATATTTTTGTATTTTTATATTTTTATAACAAGAAAATAACTTCACGAGGAAGGGTCTTCAAGGCACAACAAACTTCAACTCGATGATCGTCTCACGGCCTCCCCGGCAACAACGCCAAAATGATAACCAAAGACTTCTTACTATATATAAATATAATCTAAATATATAAATATATAATAACAATCAATAATTACAAATAAAAATATATATATCCGGAAGTATCGGTTTCTCGCTTCATTAACCACAAAGTTTAAAACCGGACCTGAGGCGTTATGTCCCAACGAGGCCGCGAATTTGAAAATCGAATGTCTGTTTGGGAATTATGCTTAAATAATCACAAATTTGGGGTTGGGATTCTAAATCTACTAATAACATGCAAAAACAGATAAATGATAACTAAAAACGAAAGCAATTAAAGAAAAACGCGAAAAAACGTTAACGGGATCAAATCCCGTTCTTTAAAAAACTAAATTGAGAAATTTTAACCCTACGAATGCAAATTTATTTTTCCTAGGTCCTAAATGATAAAAGAAAATTTTGAAAAAAAGAATTATATTTTTTTGATTTTTATTTAATTTTTTATAAATTAAAAACAGTTTTAAAAAGAAAAATTCATTAAAAATACTAAGCAATTTTGGAAAAATCTGAAAAAATCATGGAAAGTAGTTTGAAGTATGCAGAATTTAAGAAAATTGAAGTGGTGAAAACAGCTTATCAAATAAGCTAAAAACAGCTTATAAGCAAAACTGGCTAAAAATGCTATATAAATTAAATAGGATAAATACTAACTGAAAAAGACCCTAGGGCGAATGGTTGTGTGTGGTGTGTGTGAGGCGTTGGCTGTAAAGGGAGAGGTCATGGGTTCGACCCCATGTCCTTCCTTTTTTTGAAAATCATTTTTTTTAAACTTTTTTAAAAACTTTAAAGAACACATGAAAATAAGCACTTTTAAAAATAACAACTTTTCATAAAAACTTATAATTAAGCTGAAAAAGAGCTGAAAAGGATGACAATTTATGGTTTTTTTAACTAAGGCCAAAAATGCTAACAGTTGGCCTTTTTTAGACTAATAAGCAAATGGCATAACAAAATAAGCTAAAACACATAAGCTTCTACCCCTAATAAGCAAAAGCAAACAGGAATAAGCAAAGAATGAGCTGGAAAAACTGGAAATAAGCTGACAGAAGCTATTTTAACTTAATGACTATAAAAGGAAAACTGTTAAGCATTTTGTAAACTTAATAAGCTAAATCAAAAAAAGATAAGAAAAAACGGATATCAACCTACTCCTAATAAGAACTTGGGAACTAAATTAAGCAAGTAAACATAAGCAGAAAAAAAGTCAATAAGCACTTAGGGGCAAAAACTGCTAAAAACAGCCTACAAGGGTGCTTTGGGGCTTAATTTTAAGCACATCAATGGATCCTTATGGCTTAACAAGCTATATCACCTTAAAGCTTGACCAATAAGCTTTCTGAATCAGCAATTGGAAAACAATTGAAAATCAAAGAAGCTAAGAAAAATAGTTATGAAAAAGGCTGTGAGGCTCAGTACATGCTGATTTTACAAGTTTTTGTAAAGAGAAAAAAAGGCTTTTTCAGATCTAAAGTAAGCTGAGCAAATAAGCTCAAAAGTGAAAGTCAAGCTGAAACAGATTGAACTTACTGTCTAGTGAGCTTATGTTTTGAAAATTAGAAACTAAAACTACTTTTTACTAATCTAAATTTGAAGATCAAAAGCTGTCTTTGAACATTTTTGAAATGACTAGAGAATTTTGGCAAAATGGCTTTAAAACAAAAGACAATTGCACAACTTGACACACTTAATCCTACTGCATTTAGATGCTACAAGAAACATAATCCAATCTTTAAAGACTTCTTTTTGACAAAAATCAAAATGAAACAGTTAAGAAATTATCAAAACCACAGATTTAAAGAAAACTTCTCAAAACCTTAAAAATGAATTTTAGCTTTTGAAAACTTAAAATAACTGAACAATAAACTTGTTGAAAACTAGTTAGAGCTGACTGAAAACCCATAAGCAAATTTTATCCCAATTTGACCCATTTTGGGTCTTGTCCCAAACACTCCTTTAAGGACAGAAAAGTAAATTTAAGCTAACAACAGATTATAAAAGGCTTCAAATAAGATAAAGCAAGCATAAATAAGATACATTAAGCATAGAGAAGACAGAAATAAGCACAGTAAACAGGAATAAGCTAAGTAACAGTATATGCTTAAAAATGGAACTTAAAATGGAAATATGAACTTACAATGGTCCAAAGCTTATGATTTAGATTCTTAACACCCAAACCCCTTCCTAGCTAACCTAATGCTTAACCATTAAGCACTAAACCATCATAAGCCATCCAGTATTGCTTAATATCCAAGGAAAAGCTGAGAATCCAAATAATTTCTTGATGAAACAGTAACCTTGCTTAAACTTTCTTTGAGAAACCTTAAATGAATAAAACAGATTGTAATAGCTTAAAAGAGCTTATGGAATTGGCTTGTGAACATAAGGAAACTTGAGATTATAAAGCTTAAAAGACAAAATTTAAATTAACTTGAAAACTTGAATTTTGCATTAATATTAAAAGGGTACAAATCTGGAATTGAAAGACAATAATTTAAAAACAAGAAAACATAAAAAATGACATTTAAAAATAAAGTTACACTAAAAACTACACTACTCCTTTACAAAGGAAAACCTAAAACTATATATAGCCGAATAAGCTGTGCTTGTTGTGTTTCTTTAGTGAGGAGATTCAAGTCTTTATCTAAGCCATATAATTTGAGTGCTCACCAAGCCTTTTGATCTAAACCCTCCCTTAATTTTGTACTAGCCCATCAACGAATGAAAATTCCTTGCCAACATGGAATGTCGTTTTATGGTGTGTGGTTTGGGTTTAGCTTTGTCGTGTTACAGGGAAGGAAAGGGATAGAGGTGGGGGATGATGAATAGTAAATGGCGGGTATTGGTTTATGGTTTGATTTGTGTCGTAGTTGCCCCCTGAAGTTGGTAAAAGTTTGCACCGTTAGTCCTTAAAGGACTAACAACGTTAGTCCTTGAGGACTAACGATGTAAAGGGTGTAAAGGGTTAAAGGGATAACAGTGTCTATGTTTAGTTTTGGGTTTCAAGTGGGTTGTTGTTTGGGCCGTGGTATATATTATTATATAAGGTTTTGGGTTATTTAAAGGGTTTAAATGGTTTAAGGCTTATAAGTGTGTAGTGGGCTGACCCGGCCCATTAGATGGGTACGGGTTGGCCTATTAACTTTTTCTTCGGTTACGACATTGGCTTAGACCTTTGACTTTTTTGGGGTTGACTTTGGTTAACTTTTGACTTTTGCTTCATGCTCTTTCCGTTCTCGAGCTCGGTTTTGTCGCTTTTGGCTTTGTTTTTGCCATTTTCTTAGATATATGTTACCTGCACAATACAAATGTAAAACATACAAATACAATATATTTTTGGTACATTTTTGGTTATTTAAGCACGTTTTTAATGGAAAATGGTATGTGTAATTAAGCACATACCACTATTTCAACAACTCTTGGAACAAAAAAGAAAGCACTTTGCTGCTAAAAGTGCAGAAGAGAAGAGGAACAAACCATCAACCTAAGCTCAACAAAGAAAAATCATGTGTACTTACCTGAAGAATATGGAAGGAAAGAAGCTCAAATACTTGAAGAACAAATCTTTTGATTCTATTCAGAAGATGTTTGACAGAGTTTTTAAGAGGGCGAATACATTTGTTGACTTAAGAACAGACTTGGTGGAAGGTAGTTCAAAGAGAGCAGGAGAAGAGTGATACAAGAGTAGTTATTTTTTTTCACTCACCCCTACCCACCCTCATCCACCATCCCTTTTTTTTTGGTTTTTTTTCCCCATAAACCGCCACAAATAAATTTTTTATTTTTTTTTTTTTTTTTTGTTTCTTTTTTTATTTTTTTAATTTTTTTATTTTTAATTTTTTTTTATATTTTTTTATTTTTTTTATACCCAAACCACTCACCCTTTTTTTTTTTTTTTTTTTTTTTCTTTTTTGTTGTTTGCTTTTTTTTTTTACTTTTATTTTTTTTTTTTTTTTAACCTAACAATCCTAACCCACTTTTTTTTTTTTTTTTTTTAAAGAAGTAAAAGGTGGATGAGGATATAAGAATCAATAGTGCTTACATTGTGTATGGAAATCATTCAGATGAGCTAAGTATTGGTGGTAACATTGAGGCTTGCCTTGGATTGTGATAGTCGCCATGGTTTGTTCACTTGATGTTACACTTTAGTTGGAAATGTTATGCTGTTGTTTCAATTATATATTGAAGCTGAGGAATATTGCGATTTGGTTCTGGTGTTGTTAGGGCTATGGAGTTTATGGTGGTGACTGGGTAAGACGTGGTATACTGGGGACTAGGTGGTTATGCTTCTAGTGTTGGCTACATAGATCCTTGGGGAAGTATGGGTGGGAGGGTGTGGGGGGGGCGAGGTGGGGGGAGGGAGAGGATGGGGTGCGGGAGGGAGCGGTCGGTGGTGTGGGGCGGGGGAGGGGGGGAATGGGGTGGGGTTGTGTGGTTTTAGTGGAATTTTAAATAAGTTTGGGGTGAGTCGTTGTGTGTTGGATTCTCGAATAGGGTTCGTTGTTTTTTTTTTTTTTTTGTTTTTATTTTTTTTATTTAATTTCTTTTATTATATTTATTTTTTTTTTTTTCTTTATTGATTATATTTCTTTTAATCCTCCACGGCTCCCCTTTTCTCTATATTTATTAATTATTATGGATATGATTTGAAAACAATGTTTGTACCACATGTAGAAGATTGTTAGTATGAAGGATTAAAAATACTAAAAAGTGTTGAGTTGGATAGCTGTATGAATCATGTGGAGTAATTTATTAACGATTGCAACATGTGCAGCTAGATTTACATGTGGGTAGAATGAGATATCCTTTAACCACCTACTTTTACTTATATGCTAAACAAGAAGCTTCAGGTTGATTATTTCAGTGAAATAGCATATCAGCTTCTTAAACTTCTCATAAAACAGCTTAAGAATCAATGAAGTGTTTGGAAGCATCCTCCTGGTGATTATAGAACTTTTAATGGAGAAACGTGATGATTTTGAAGATAAATATCAAATTTAGGGGAGGATTATTAGGATTAAAATCCTTCTTAATGCTGCTAGTATTACTGCTGCTCATATCAGAGTTAATGTTACTCAGTTGTGTTAGTATTGCTTAAGAACTTCTAAGAAAAAAAATGCTAAGTGTTTACTACTGCTAAGTACAAAGATTGCTTGAAGTTAAGACTACTTGAAGAGTTACTACTGCTAGTGTAAAGTTGCTACTGCTAGTGCATATTAGTACTGCTCAGAGACTTAGAAGAAAAACTGCTAAGTAGTTACTACTGCCAGTACAAAAGTTACTACTGTTAGTACAAAGTTAATGCTGCTGAAGTAGTTAATACTGCTAGTGAAGAAGTTAGTTAGTACTGCTTATGTGATTTATATGAGTTATTTGTGTAAAAGATATGTATAACTTATTTGTTTAAAAGATTTGATATTCTTAGGAAAGTATTGTAAGCCGTTTAGGACTCCTTGGTGTATAAAAGGAGGTTCTAAGGCATAGAGTTTGATATAGTTTTCATACATATAAAAAACGAGTCATTCATAGAATTATCATAGCTTCAAGGTCTTTGTAACCCTAATACTTTAAGAGTATTCATATTATTAATAATATTGGAGCTTTTGTTTGCTGAATTATATGTTCATATAATTACTGTTTCATTGATAGTTCTTCTTAATATTAAAGATTAGATTCCGCATAATCTTTAATACATTCAAACAAAGTTTCTACTATAGTTGTGTTAGATTTATCTAATATAACTAATCCTTATACAAGCTTAAGGAATTCGATCTATTGAAGTTGGATCAACACCGACTCCAATCTTAGTCAACTCTTGCGTAGTCAACGGTGTGAGGTTTGTCGTACACAGCCGCGATGAACGTCGTACAACTCAAAAAACGACATTTGTTCACCCGTTGGGAAGGAATGAGAAATGTATTATGGTCAGCTTGAAGAAATTCTCGAGTTTGCGTATATCTTGTTTAAAGTTTTTTTGTTTCGAGTTAAGTGGTTCGACACTAGTAACAAATGACGTAAAGTCAAACGTTTTGTCATTAGAAACAACATAACAAAAATCTTGGCATCTAGTGGGTCGTTTAAAGATCAACTGTATATTCTCGCAACACAAGTCAAACAAGTCTTCTACCTTGAAGATATGACCAGACGACCACTCCATTGGAAGGTCGTCCAAGATGTATGATGACATCAAATGTTTAGACTTTTATATATCAAATTCCTGCGTTTATTGCCTTGTTTTATATGATTATTAGATGAATCTGGTACTTATTTCGTATATATTTCAGGTTCAGACTAATTAAGGCCGAAGAACGAAAAAGATGTGGAAAATGGAAAAAAGGACAAACAACGAGAAAAACCGAATTTAGGAAGAACTACAACGTAGTTCAACACAACAACTACGCCGTAGCTAATCATTGTTGGAGAAGGAATTATGCTGACGTCACAACTACGGCATAGTTGACCCGTTATAACTACGTCATAGTTAATTATTAGTGGCAATGAGATTTATGCTGACGAAGAACTACGGCGTAGTGGGCTCGTAGGAACTACGCCGTAGCTATTATTTGCTAAAAATGGAATGCCGCGTTGGAAGAACTACGACGTAGTTGGAACATTTAACTACGCCGTAGTTAGTGACTACTACAAGGACTGAATGCGTGCAAAGTAATTAAACTCCAAGGACTTAATATTTTTTGACAACAACGACGAGGGACTAAATTTGCCCAAGACCAAAACTACTACATTATGTATAAATACTCATCGCATAACAAATGGAAGGGATATTCTCTTTTGACCTTGGTTCGTTCGTCGAGGAGAAAAAAAGGTTTTATACCCTTTTGTTCTCTTCTAGTGTGGTTCGAAGAAGGAAAAAGGGCACCGGCCAGAGTGCTTGGTTTGATACCGGGATAAGACACGTTGCTCATCAACATAGTTCGGTTCAATTATCAATGTTTATATTCTTAATTACTTTCATGAATGATCATGATTTTGATTGTGTGAACATAATATTTGGCTAATCATTATATGAGTTACTCTTATTATCATTGTGATTTAATTTCTTGGATTAATTCTTGTTCTATTTGAATATCTATTTGGTTATAATACTTTGATCATAAGCGTTAATTAATACTTGTTAGAGACCACTAATAGGTGTTAAGATGCCAAATATGATACTCGCTTACTGATGTGTTTCAAAACCTTTAAATTTATAAGACTGAAAATACCAATTTATTATATGGAAACACACAGGTAAAAGTATAACCCAGTATGTAGTATAATCTTTTTAGGTAAGACCAGGTCATCTACAAGGATTTGCGTAGTGTTCGAATAATCTGATGAAAAATAAAATTTAACAGCCTTAAAATAAACTGAACTGAATTCAATAATGAGAAAGATGACTACTCGGATAATTTCATATAACTCATAAGCAATGGTGATAGTTACGATCTCAAACTTAGGACTTTAATTTATAAAAAGGATTTTCTCGTCAGAAAATGTTTTCACAAATTAACTTTTTTAACTTAAGACTTATATTTAGTTAACTCGATCAAATGTGTCACTCAAATAATCCAGTTACTATTATATCAAATCTATTTTGTTTATCAAATAACATAGGTGGGTTTCTCGTCACAAATGATAAAGATCAAAGACAAATGCTTAAAACTATATACTCCCTCTGTCTCATATTAAATGTCTACTTTGACTTTTTGAAGTCTTTCTTTTCCATCTTTGACCTTATATATTTTTATTTGTGTTATGTAATACTTGATGCAAAATATATGAATGGATTGAGGTTTAAATATATTTTTCATTGGTATAACTTTCATCAAGTATCACATAACATAAACAAATATATTTAAGGTCAAAGTTAAAAAAGAGAGACTGGAAAAGTCAATAGTGGACATTTAATATGGGACGGAGGGAGTAGTTCACAACGGGTCTTTCGACCTATACCGGTGTGAGTATATAATCAAAGTTGATAATCAAAGTTTATAAGATTGGACACGATAGGATTTTAGCATAAGCTTAAGATTAACAAGATCGTAATTATACCAAACGCTTATTCATTATATTATTTTCACCGAGTAGTCATGAGAGATTTAGCCTCTTATGCCTATGAAGTTCATAACAAAATTAAGTAAGATAACAAGATACATACTATGTCTGGGTAAGAATATAGAAAAAAAATTCAACCCGTAACAAGTATAAAATCGTAGTACAACCTTTATTCTACCAAATATTATGATGTTCTTCTTCATTCTTTGTTCTTCGTTATTTGATCTTCAATCTTCAACTTCAAGGGTTTGTGAAGTGAAATTATAGATGAGAGGATTGAAATGATTTGAGATAGAGATGAATATGATTGATGGAATGGAATGATTTTGCCTTGAAATTCACCCACTATTTATGGGCTGAGTAGGGGTCAAAGTGCGGCGTACAAAGAATATTGTGTGGCGTACTTTGGTTAAGTCGGTGGGAAATTCATTAATGCTGCTAGGATGTGCGGCGCACTAGATAATTTGTGCGGCGTACTTGGTGAGTTAATGCAGACTTTATTTAATTCTTTGACTCGAAAAGAAGTGCGGCGCACAAAGGATTTGTGCGGTGTACTTATGGTCTTTTTTAGCTTTGGTCATTTCTTTTCTTCTATCTTGCTTTCCAATAACTATAAACACTTAAACTTTGTTCCTTTTAAGCTCGGGATGACTTCAAGTGAACCTGCACATAATTCATGCTATTAAGTATCAAAAGTTCATGAGAAATGATAAAATATATATAAATAACACCGCCAAAAACATGTAGAATTAAGGCGTTATCAAATTCCTCCACACTTAGCTGTTGCTTTCTCTTAAGCAATTAAAAGCAAGAAAAACAAGATCATTTATTGTGACGTGGAAAAAAAATTAGATTTAACAAGTGTTACTGATTTAGATAACTTTTTAGGTATAGACACATAACAAAGCACCTTACAAGGGATGTCTTTGATTTTTAATTCACTCAAGCCACTCAGATAGGGTTTATAATTGTGAAGACATTCGGATGCGCAGACATAATCTAGACAACTACCATAGGCTTGTGCATGACACATAAACATGACCGATGAGGCGTGAGCACCAAACTCAAAGGGGCAGAACTTGATACTGATGAGGGTGAAAAGTATATACTGATCTCTTGTGCTGACACATAAGCCTTAAACTTGAAACTTTTTTTAAGGCTGGCATATAACTTCTTTCTTTCAATTTTGATTTCTTCAGCGGAATAGCACTAAAAGGGAGTGCTGCAGATACAGGAGCTTATGGAATTTATTTCATCTCATAACATATGATTTTGTCTATAAATTAATCTCACTGTGGTCTAGTAAATGATGATCAAGCACAAGTTCTAGAGCTACTAAATTACCGGCTCACTCGGATATAATTTTCAACCAATACCATTGCTCCAGAAAAGGCGACAAATTACAAATACATAGCCGTAACGACGGATAAGACAATTGCATTCAAACCTTAACTCGAACAAGCTAAAGACATCAATTATCTTGGGTACCAAAGGTGGATACCCAGATTTTTTAAGGCTAAAAATTCTCACAATTTAGTGGACTGGTTTTGTGCTAGTTATAGTGTCTATCCAGTTGGACTTGCCTTACTAAAAGCATATTTTATATTTAAAAGAAAAGCGAATATATATTTTTTAAAGATTTCCATAAAATATTAGTTGCATTTTTTTGGTAGGGCAAATATGGAGAGATATGATTGATATGATTAATTTTTCCTATTTGGCTCCCCTCTACACTTAAGTTGAACATTGCCTTCAATGTAATAATTGATAAACTAGAAAATAGGGAAAATTAAGGGAAAATAATACTTCCCAAGGCATAGAGAAATGTAGCTGCGAAAGAGCTATCCTTGAGTAAACTCAATAATTTTTTAGGCTTAAGCTATATTACCTGCAAAAGTAAATACAAAAGCACAAAAAATGAAAATATTTTTGTTATTTTTTTAGAAAATAAAAATAGGGTAGATGAGTAGAGTTGAATGGAGGAGGGACTCCTCCACACTTAAATAAAGCATGGGTTGCCTCCCGAGAAGCGCTTAATTTTTAGGAGAGTCGTTAGCTAGACTCATGCTTCTGGAGTTCAATCTTTCGGAAAGAAGTGAGTTACTACTTCCCTTTTGTCATTATAATCTTCTTCTTCATGATATAACTTCAGTCGATGACCGTTAACAATGAATGTTTTTTCATCTTTTCCATATAGTTCAACATTTTCAGATGGATATTGATGTTTCACTACGTATGGTCCTAGCCAGCGAGATCTGAGTTTCGGTTGTTTGAATTTATATTTTGAGTGAAAGAGTAGCACTTTGTTTCCATGTTTGAATTCTTTTCTCATCTTGAGTTTCTTATCATGCTAGACTTTGGTTCTTGCCTTGTATAAACGAGAGTTTTCATAGGCTTGATGTTTGAGTTCGTCTAACTCATGTAATTGAAACATTCTTTTCTCACCAGTAGCGATGAGATATAGGTTATAGTTTTTTAGGGCCTAGTATGCACGGTATTCAATTTCAAATGACAGGTGGTAGTTTTTACCGTATACGAGCTTATATGGTGTTGTTCTGGTTGGTGTTTTGTAAGCTGTACAAAAAGACCACAAAGCATCATCAAGTTTTCTTAACCAGATGGCAGGATTATCTTTAACAGTCTTTTCAAGAATTCTTTTAAGGGTTCTGTTTTTATTTTCAACTTGACCAATTGTTTGAGGGTGGTATGATGTAGAGAATCAATGGTTAACTCCATATATTTTCATGATTTTTTCCAACATCTTGTTGCAGAAATGAGTTCCTCGGTCGCTTATAAGAGATTTGGGCATTACGAAATGAGAAAATAGTTTCTTCAGAAAAGTAATAACAACTCTTGCATCGTTTGTTGGTAGAGCTTGTGCATCGGCCCACTTAGATACATAATCGCTGGCGACTAAGATATATTCGAATTTGTATGACTTCAGAAAAGGTCACATGAAATCGATACCCTATATGTCAAAAATTTCGCATACTTGAATGCTGTTTAAGGGCATCTCATCACGTTTTGAAATATTTCCTGTCTTTTAACATGCTTCGCTAAGGCGAACTTGAGTATGAGCTTCTTTGATGATGGTTGACCAGTAAAAACCTGAGTCTAATAATTTTTTAGCAGTTGTATTCGGTCCATAATGTTCACCGGTGGGTCTGTGGTGACATTGATCTAAAATGGTTCGGGTTTCTAGTCCAGAGATACAGCATCTGATCATAGCGTCAGAACATACTTTGAAGAGGTAGGGCTCCTCCCAAAAGTAGTGTTTGAGGTCAGAGGAAAATTTGTTCTTTTGCTGGTACGTCATTCCTTTAGGTATGATATCACTTACCAAATAGTTTGCAAAGTATGCGAACCATGGTTCATTTCTAGTGTTTATTTCCAAGAGAGTTTCTCCAAGAAAATTATAGTCGACTTCACTGTTATCACTTGTTTCATCATTTTCAATCCGAGATAAGTGGTCGGCGGCAACATTTTTTGTACCTTTTCTGTCTTTAATTTCGATATCAATCTCTTGTGAAAGTAGTATCCAACGGATAAGGCATGGCTTAGCATCTTGTTTCTTGAATAGGTGCCTAAGAGTTGAGTGATCAGTGTGCACGATCGTCTTTGATAATACCAGATAGGATCGGAATTTGTCAAATGCAAAGACTATAGCCATAAGTTCTTTTTCAGTGATTGTATAGTTCTGTTGAGCTGCATTGAGAGTTTTGCTTGCAAAGTAGATTGGGTGAAAGTTTTTACCATCTTTTTACCTAAGATTGATCCAACTGCGAAATCACTTGCATCACACATAAGTTCAAATGGAAGATTCCAGTTTGGGCTTACGATCACAGGTGCACATGTGAGCTTTTCTTTTAACAATTTGAATGCGTTGTGACATTTTTCATCTAATTTGAATGGAGTATCTTTTTCAAGTAACTTGGTGAGAGGACGGGCAATTTTTGAGAAATCTTTAATGAATCTTCGGTAGAAATCGGCATGTCCTAGAAAACTTCTAATACCTTTAATATTAGCGGGGGGGTGGAAGTTTGGAGATTACGTCAATCTTTGCTTTGTCAACTTTGAGGCCTGCTTCGGACACCTTGTGTCCAAGCACAATTCCTTCTTTTACCATGAAGTGACATTTTTCCTAGTTAAGGACAAGATGTGCATCTTTGCAACGTTGAATCATTTTATCTAAATTGTTCAGACAGTTAACGAAAGAGTTTCCAAAGACTGAGAAATCGTCCATGAATACTTTGGCGTATTCTTCGATCATGTCATGAAAGATAGCCAACATGCACCTTTGGAAAGTAGCTGGAGCATTACATAAACCGAAAGGCATTCACCTATAAGCGTATGTACCAAAAGG
>BQNB010015463.1:0-10583 GCA_026074375.1 Tanacetum coccineum
GGTAAGGCTTACCGACAAACTTAACGTAGTTTTCAAGACTCTCGGTTGTCTCCAGTAAATCTCTTTGCATTCCTTCTTCGAGTTTACGTGCTAAACTATCAGCTGTCCTTTTTACTTTATCAACCACCTTCTGCCTACGAACTGGGAAATTTGCAACCGCTATGTAACTGTCATAAAGAGAGGTCAATATGGATCATTTTTGGACATTGGGTTTGGGAACATCATATGAATGATAGTAATGGAATATACTGATAACGATAGCAAGATGTATTACCCGCCAGCAGAGCAAATACCAAGAGCAAGAAGATCTTCTAAAGTAGTCGGAAGCACTGATGTTAACAGTGATGCTAACAAACTGGCCGTTCCTATTCCGCCAAAGGTCCCTAAGAACTGTAACAGAAATAATAGGCTGATAAGCAACAACCCTTTGCAATATGATACACGATACAGGAAACTGACATAAAATGTGATCAAATTTGATATAAGCTTGTCTAAATATTTACACGCTTATCCGTATACCTTCACATGAAAAATAAGAGGATTAAAATGTGCATACAACCTCTTAAATTGATTTATATTATATAAGTTGGATCCTACAAGTGTTAAAAGTTCTTTTTAGTCATAATTAATATGTTAATTATTTATTAACTCAAAATAAGTGTTTGACCTGGTTTCACTTGTCCTAAAAAACCTCTTTATGACATGTTACACAATTCGTCAGACCTATTGAATCCAACAACTAAACCGTTTCAAATTAACACAGGGATGGGTGTTTTATCCATCAGCAAGAATACATATTTAGTAGATCTAGCTCACCACTTCACGAATTTCTTGCTCAAATAGCTTGGATGCAGCAGCAGCACTGAAGTCTTGTACTACTTCTATACTGAATTCATTTTTTCTCTCAACCAATTTGCGAGTCTCCGACATATACCGGCTGCGTGAGTCTATAAACGAAGCCCATCTTTTCTCAAAAGTTTCTTCATAAAGTGTTACTTCACGGGCATTACTTGATTGAAGCCATGCAACGTATTCCCCTAGTAATTTCTGCCCGAGAACATTTTTAACAAAAAAGGTAATCAAGAAATTTGGACAGAATGCAATGTCTAAGATAATATGCAGAAGCATGGACAATACAGGTATATAATGAGCTGGTAGGACAACAAATCTTAATATAACAATTCAAAAGACATTTGTGGATTTGAGTATAGTTCAAATGACTTTAAACCCGTTTAACCCAATTGAAGCCTTACAGATATAAAAAAAACCTAGATCAACCCTATTATAAGTAAATGGATAAACCTGTCCCCTCTAAAAGTATGACATACATCTAAAGGTGAAAGCATGGGTGTCTAAATGTGCTAATAAGCTGATAACTACGGCTTCATTAGTTCCGAACGTCTAAGTAAAACCAATTATGAATCTGTTATTCTGATTAGGGTCAATATAACTAGATTTGGAGAAGCGTGTAATAACCATACAGAAACTAATTACCCTAGATAAGTATACATTATCCGTATAGAGAAAAGGTGTGTCTAGTCAACCCAACCTGATATGTACAAAAACTACTCTTTTAACCTATTACCCAAGCTATTTTTAACACCTAACTAATACCAATGATTTATTCGCTTACTTGTGATTCCGATATTGCTGGACCAAGGACATCGTTTCTAACACTTTCAGCAGCAGGCATCGGGGCCTTATTACCTCCTCTAAAAACATACGAAGCAACGATATCAAGATTTGATAAGCGAAGAGTTGACACAATAAGATCCACAACCCGTGATTGTGTTTTATCTATCTGCATTTTAACACAACAAAAAAGATAACTTGTTAAATTTAAAAATGCATTTTCTTAAAAAAATAAAATATTCAGTTATGTATTTATCATACCAGTGACAAAGCTTGTTTCTTCCTCGATATGCTTTCAATTTCCATCTTGTATGCATAGTCTTTTACACTACTTATTAGCTCGTTTATTGAAATCAAATCTTTTTTGGCCTGTTGGCAATCTCGTTCCACAATCTTTTGTGATGCAGAAAGCAGTTGCTCCGCAATTGCAATAGGTGTTTCAAGTTTAAGTTTCATTCTTTCAGTTCCTGTACTTGTTGACCTGTCTAAGAAGCTGTATAGAAATTTTTCGAGCTCATAGAAGCTAGTTGTCTCCCAATATGAGTCGTCTCCCGCGAACTCTTTATGTTCTTCTCCAGTATCAGATATAGTCGACAATTTTCGTTTAAGTGCAGATCGTGCAGATACAGGAAATAATGTTACTTCAGTACTTAACACCTTCTGTGTGTTCTCTTTGATAAATCCAATTGCTTCCTCAAGCTTCATTTAATTAAATAAAGTTATAAACCCAAGAAGATAACCTGTAATAAGAGGTGGATAGAGAGGGCGTTGGGCAGGATAAGTCACAATCAAAACACGACGGGTCAGATTAGGTTGACCCGCGCCACTTTAAAGATAGTTGACGTATTAAAGATTGTAAAAGCTCTATTAATCAAAGATACAATAGAGTTCGGGCTACTTTAAACTAGTTTGACCTTTTTTCGATTAGCTAAATTTTTTTATGTCTGTCTGAGATAAAAACACAACCCATACCGACCTATTCATTAGTAAATGGGTGAAAAACACAACCCATACTGACCTATTCATTAGTAAATGAGTGAAATTGTCACCTTGACTTTAAACCAAAGAACCACTTTACCAAGGCGTATGTATGTTCATTCTTTTGGTGACCATTATGACAAAGAATACCATTTAAGACATAGAAATGATTGACGTTAGGGGTAGTTGGGTAGCTTGACATAAATAGTCACGAATCAGTAATCTTGCAGACTCTATCTGCTACTATAAGTCTAACTGTTTCGGCCAGTAAAGAAACCGGTCTTTTCAGACACTGCAAAACTAAATTACCAATCTTGCAACCCATCTACGCACCCCCTAAAATAGACTGAAGGGAAGTATGATCAAACCTCGGTGGGAGTTTGGTATATATCAGATTTGTTCAGTACAAACACGACCTTTTTCTTCCATTGCTGTGTGTAGCGCAAAAAAGCAACCTGACAAGCACCATAGGAGATCAATAATCGTCTTTAGAATTACAAGACATGTCTAAAGGTATACATGGCCAGACCATTGAGCATGATATGTCACATGAACGGCATTTGGGGTGTCATACCTCACTTTCAGTCAATGGACGATCCGCGGAAATAACAAAAAGAAGTAGATCTGCTCGAGGCACAAATTCTTCAGTCAGGCGCTGTTGTCTTTGAAGAATCACATTGGTTCCTGGTGTGTCAACAATGATCATCTGTTTCACCAAAAATAAACAGATTTAGTAATAGCAGAAGTTACCAGTAGCTCATAACCTGGTGGCTACACAAAATACTAAGATGTGGGAGATGATTTTACTCATCAAAAGCAATGGAACGAAAATGGGTTCATAACTGGATATAACTACTCACATGCTCAAGTATTGGTGCAGGTATATAACATATATATTGGCCATCTGGGTGCCTTTCACGACGTTGTTGTTCATCAAAATCAAGCTCAGAATAGCGTAAAAAGGTTATCTCGTTTGTCGTAGGAACAACTCCGTCTTTTAGGTACTTTCTTCCAAGAAGAGCGTTTATGAACGTTGATTTCCCAGAATTGAATTCACCCTGCAAACTTTAATTCATTAGAAATCATGATTACAAGGGTAAACAAAATCAGAAGATCATGAAGAGTCGTAGCATTGGACATCTTTAGATAAGAAAACTTGCTATATAAATTATACATATATATAGTGAAAAGTTACACCACATGCTTATAACACTTTGGTTGTGCGTTTTCAAAGTGATTACTGCAGTTTGTAGAAATGGAATCATATGATTATTCATGGAAAACGAAGATATGGACAAAAAGAAGTGGTGGCGGGTCAAGCCAATTCATATTGGGCCGCACTAGAACTTTCACACTTTTGACATATTTCCAACCCGCACATTAACCAACTTGGTTTCAAATCAAAAAAAAAAAAAAATTCCTTCAAGGTTAATTTGATATTCATGATTTGGAAGGCCGTTATGCATGCATCACAATAGTACTCTGAGGTTGACCCAAAAAAAAAATTGCTCAATGTGCAAATTCTCGCTTTAGACTAGCATCTACGTAAATACCAAAGTCATTTAAAAGTGATTTTGTAATATATATAGAGGAAAATCATTTGAAATTAAGAGCTAATACCAATGTACAACCGCCGAAACCAGAAGTTGTTGAAGTTCAGCGCACAATTACCACTATAACCAGTAAGAAAGGCTCACTGAGGTGCAAAACAGCATCATTGAGAAGCGAGACTTCCTCCATCTGATACAAAAACCAATCCGGGTAACTCATCAGGTGAAGGAAGAAAATTCAAATAGAAAGTTAAACCTTCTCAGCAGAGGTGGCAATGTAGGCCCATTTATTTACGATTTCTGAATGGGTCAACATGGGCTAATTATTTAACTCAAACGGATCAAATAGGACGAATACTCATATAAACATAATTACCTAAAAATTGCATTTAAGTCGCCAAATTACTGGCATACAACCTTCTATATTGCTTTATTTAAAAATTAGATTATTGTTGTGTCTATATTGTTTTTGTAATCGTAATGTCACTAACAATTATGACTTCTCATACAAAGACACAAAAAGCATTTGCGGGGCAAACCATGCCAGTTTTTACTCGTGCTATAACTGACATGTTTCGACTTTCAACTCAAACCCAGTTATGACCCATTACCCAACCCACCCATCTTGCCACCTCTACATTTTACCAGAGTAAAAGAATTTGCTACCAAATTTTAAGATTAAAAGATCACCAGAGGTGAAGCTCTCTGGATAACATCAATAGCTTCACGCAGCAGCGATCTCTCGGTTTCTATCAGCTCTACTTCTCGATCCAATAAGTTGAGTACAAATCCTGTAAACCCAATTTATGACCTATCCAACTCAAACCGTCATTTGAACTTCCAATCTTTTTATCCGATGCCCCATGCTAAATAACATGTTTAAAGCCATCTTTCTCGTAACCTTTCAAACCTTCCAGTGAAACAACTAAACCACTTGCACCAGATTGCAACAAATATGACATCTCCTTGAGTAACTTATCTTCGTCAACCGAGTCAATGGTCACAAATGTTGGAATTTTGATCTTACTGATTATAGAGGCTGAAAATTTCTCTATGTTTTCTTCTTTGTTGATATCATAGATTAGAAAATCAGCACCTTCAAAGCTAGAGTCAGTCATATCAGCGTTTGAACTTTGCACCTTTCTTCCAACCAATGGCAGAAAGACACTGTCTGATTTTGAATCCATAATCGTATTCCTTGCAACAATGGCAGGTAAACCTGTTCCAGTTATAGAATACATAAGCATGCTATCCGGACAACAATGGTGTTTGGGAGTTGTGTGTGTGTTGGTAGTGATTATTGAACTTGAAGAATCAGAATCATTAGTGGCTTAAAGCTAGGGACACGATGGCAAATTTACATTTATCTTGCTTATTAATTTTCTTAGTAACTTCATATGTGTTTCTCATCGACGATAATCCCTTCTACGAAAACCTCATAACTAAAAAAATCATTCAAACGCACATCCAAACACCCCCATTAATTCATAAGGGCTAACTAGCTAATTCACTATCTCATGCAAAAGCAAATCCGAACACTATCTAATGTGGTTCATGTTGTTACTTGTTAAGTCTAATTATGAGACTTAAAATGGCAATGCCAATCACTCCCCTAAAGTCAAATTGGGTGCAATAAGAAAGTGCTCACTGGCATAAATGTAAAATTATTAAACTACCACAGTACCACTAGATTTACAGAGCCTAATATCTAATGGTCCAACATCTAAACACCCTCTAAAAGTCAACATAATCATACTTTAATCACATGTCCATAAATGCAATCAAAAAGTGATCATTAACATAAAGTAAAATAACCAAGTTACCCCTAGACTTACGCTACTAATTACTCCGTAGTCCGTACCTAACAACCCAACATCCAAACACCCCCACAGATCCAAAAACATATCCAAAATCTACTAAGGGGGTGTTTGGATTAATTTGTTTTGCAGACTTATTAGCTTATCTGTATTTGAAAAAAGCTTGTAAACCCCACTTTTCTCGGCTTACGAGCATCAATTTAAGCCAAATCCATAAGCTCATGCTCATTAGCTTTGTAACAAAAAAATGAGCTTACAAGCTTTTAAAAACTCAAATAAGCACATAAGCCCACAAAATCAACTAATCCGAACACCCTTGATCGAAATTAGGATGAGTAACCGTGATCGAAACTAGGATGAAAACCTACTCTAGTACTCATTACCAATATATTTATCGAACTTTTTGAAGAACATCAGCTTTACCGCTAAAAAAAGTGAAAACAATCATTTTGAACAATGTAGCATTAATTATCGTTTTGAATCCCGCTGATATTGTATACAATCGTTCATATTTTTTGTTTTGAACCCACTCGACCTAAAGTTCAGCTTCGACCCACAAGGTACACATCTTGGGGAGCCAGGGAAATGGTTCGGAAACGGACACAGGATACCTAGGCCGTGTACATATGAGTCAAAGACTCGTCCTCCCGGGTAACCTAAACAGCGAAAACCTCATCCGTTTTATATAAACTAATTCAAACGCCCCCCGAAATCAACTAAAAACACAAAAACAACAAACCTTGATCGGAAAGAACAACCCCGCTAGCATTAACAGCAGTCGCAACATCAACTCGTTCATCAACCAAGAAATACGCCCGATCCCGAATAACCGCTTTCAACAAACACGCAGCATCATACATCACCCTCCCACTCCCCCCACCGCCACTTTTCAACACAACCACCCCAACAACCTCCCTAACCGCCTCATCAACAACCTTAACCACCCTATCCTTATCACCAACCACCTCACCACACTCCACTTCCAACACCACGTTCGGAACCCTAATCTCCGGGCGTTTATACCCACCTGGGAACAATGTCTTGGGTGGCTGTTTTGGGGTGGAACTGTTGGTGTTTGAGGTGGTGCAGGTGATGGAGTGACGGCGGGGGGAGGTTAGAAGGGACGGCGGACGGTGGGAGAAGGTGGGGTGGGTGGGGGAAGTGAGGCGGTGGTGGCCGTGGTGGTTATGGAGGGGAAGAGTGTGGTAATGGAGAGATGCCATTGTTAGGGTTTCTAGGGTTTGCAGGTTTTTGTAATGAAGAAGATGATCATGAAGAAAGTGTGTTTTATCTTTTTGAGTGTTTGTGGAGGTGATGAGTGGTGATGAGTGTTCTTATCTTTCTTTTTTTCATTTAATTCCCGCCTTTATTTATTTAGTCACGTTGGATTAATGTACTCGTAATTATTTTAAGCGAGATCTTCTAAAGTTGATGTCATCTGTATCGGTGAAGTTCTCTCACAACAATAAAGTAAACCAAGTTTCTTAGTAGACCTCACTGTTAGAGGGGAGGGAATCGTGGTGCCATCGGCTGGTGCCAAGTCATGGCGCCAAAATGGCAAACGGCGCACGACTCCATGGCTCGCGCTAAGAGTCTTCGCGCCGCGGCTAACAGCCCACGCCAAACTTAATTTTTTTTTTTTTTTTTAAATCTATCCGTTAGGGGGAGCGGATATTCAAAAAAATACCCCAAAAATCACAATTTTACCCCTTTAAAAATCCTATAAATACCCCCTTTTTATTTCATACTTCACACACACTTTCAATACATCTTCTACTTCACATTTCTCTACTTCTCTATATTTTTCACTAAAAAAAAAATGAATCCCAATCCCAACCCCAAACTACCAAATTGGATTTCCGTTATGCTTAACGACCCAACCAACCAAATTCCGGGGTCGTCTTCGAATCCGGGCTCCTCCACTCAACCGGCATTCAACCAAATGCCTTACTATGTCAATCCAAATTACCAACCTCAATTTACTAACCAAGAAGAATTGTTGATGTTTCAACAATTTAAAATGCAACAAATGCACCAACAACAACCACAACAATTACCAAACCAATTCACCACTTCCCAACCACATTCCGAGCAACAATCGCACCACTTTGAAGTCGAAGATACCGAAGATGAAGACGAGCCGGTTCCGACCCCGACGTCGAAGCCTAGCCGCGGCGTCCGTTTGAAGTCGAAGGCAAAAAAAAACAAAGAAAAAGAACCGCCACTTGAGAAACAAAAAAGAATTCGTAATGCGTGGACTCAAGATGAGGAGTTGCTTTTGGCGGAATGTTTCATTCAAGTTTCCGAGGATCCAAAAACCGGGTGTGATCAAAAGCGAGATACTTTTTGGTACAAAATCCAAAATGTGTACAATACGGAAGCGAAGAAAAAAGGCTTCACGGAGCGTACCAAGAACATGTTGACGGGTAAGTGGACTCCAATGAATACCTCGGTTCTCAAGTTTAATCAATTGGTGCAAGAAACCGCGGTTCATAGTGGGGAGAATGATGATGATCATATGTCGAGGGTGCACACGTTGTATGATGCAACCGTGGGGGGTGAGTTTAAGCACCGGAGTGCTTGGCTTTTTTTGAAAGGCAAACACAAGTGGACAAACCCCGATTCGACTTTGCAAAGAAGAAATCGTCTTTTGGGCACCGACGAGGAACCGGAGCATTTTGGAGATGATGATTTGCCTCGACCACCCGGTTTGCAACGACTTGCTAAAAGTCAACGTACGAGTTCTAACTCGACCGCTAGCTCCGGTTCAAACCCGGCCGCGTATCAAGAATTCATGGCGGAACAATACGAGTTAGACCGCAAAGCCAAAATGACCGTTCTCGAGAGAGAGAGTGAAGACCGAAGGCGGTTGATCCAATCTCAAAGGATTGCGGAGGACATGCGTGTGCTACAAATCGACACACGCGGGATGGATGCGGCCGACGCCGCTATCATCAACGCCCAAAAGGCAAGAATCCGAGCGGCATATCCACCACCTACAAACTAGTCGGCGCCGCCAAATTTATGATTTTTAATTCTATGCATTTTCATTTTATGTCTTTTAATTTTATGTCTTTTAATTTATGTTTTTTTTATGTATTGTGTTTTTTAATGTAATGTTTTTAATTTCAATGAATTTTATTTTTAGTTTTATAAATAAGTGTATTTTAAATAAATATTAAAAAAAAAAATGTATTGGCACCAGATTCAGCGTGCCAAACCACTCCCACTGATTTTGATTGCATGGATTTCTGGTGCCAAACTATTTTGTTGACGTGGCACACTTTTGGAGTTTGGCACCACGACTCCCTGTGCTCTAACAAATTTATTTATTGACCTCCCTTAAACATACAAACCCAAAGAGGAGCTGAGCCACAATTACCATTGATTTTTTGTTTAACATGTTAGTGTTTACAGACTTGAGTTAATACCAGAATTAATATAATGTGGTTTCGGTACTCCCTTTTTCTAAATTCGTATAGTAGGGATTTGGTCCAAGATCCCAACACGAACTATACTCAAACTTTGAGCTAATGGAGCTAATGAAGAGCTTACTCAGAAGATCTCTCATTCCATTTTCGTCACTAATTTTCCTGATTCGGTTAATTCCCGCGATCTATGGAGGGAATGCAGTGTTTATGGTACCGTGGTGGATGTGTTTATTCCATCTAAGAAATCAAAGGCAGGTAAGAGATTCGCATTCGTTCGTTTTATTAAGGTATTTAATCTTGATCGCCTGGTGAAGAATCTGTGTACTCTTTGGATTGGTCGCTACCATTTGTTTGCGAATCAGGTTCGTTTTGATAGGCCACATAAACCCTCTGCTCAAAAATCTAATTTCCCTCCTCTGAATGGTTCGACTAGGATTCCTGGTCATGGGGATAAATTCCCAGGGTTTAAACAGAAAAATGGATCTGCAGGTTCGTATGTGTCTGCTGTTAATGGGGTTTCTTCTTCGGTTCATCCTGGTTCTTTGATCTCCCCTTCACCTGCTTTGGTTTTAGATGACGCGTGTATCACTGAACGGGACTTTTCCAAATGTGCTATGGGAAAAGTTAAAGATTTTAACTCTATCCCAAATCTACAGACTATTCTCGTTGATGAAGGATTTGAAGATGTTAATTTATTTTATCTTGGGGGAAAGTGGGTGATGTTTGAATTCGATAAGGTTGATACTAAGGTGAACATGATGAAACACATTGGGGTTAACTCTTGGTTTCAAGTGATCCAAGATGTTATTCAAGATTTTGTTAGCGATGAGCGTGTCGTGTGGGTGGATATTGAGGGCATTCCGCTTCATGCTTGGTCACGTGATACTTTTACAAGAATCGGGAATAAATGGGGGGAGACGTTGAACATTGAGGATACTATTGATTCCTCTTTTGGTCGCAAACGCTTGTGCATCAGTACTAAACATCCTGTTTCCATACTTGAGTCGTTCAAGATTATAGCAAAGGGTAAAGTGTTCATGGTACGTGCAAAAGAGCTATTTACATGGAACCCTATATTTCTTCCTTCTAAGGAGAAGGCGTATTCGTCGGATGATGAATCTGCTCGTGGTGAGAATTCTAAGGAAGAGCAGTCTTATGTGAGCGAAGAAGAGGAA
>BQNB010015463.1:12151-41585 GCA_026074375.1 Tanacetum coccineum
GCTTGGAATAAAGATTAGTTTCAGATAATGTAATTACAAGGAAATTCAGATGTTGTTTTGAAGAAAATAGGGATTTTAATTAAAACGGGGGAAAATAGGGGCCGGGTAGACGGAGAGGTTTCTGTGTGATGATGTGGGAGAGAAGGTGGGAAATGAAGTGGGGGAGTATATTGTAGGTATTAGCATAAATTTTTTGGTATAAGTAATATTTTGATTTGTATAAATGAAAAAATATATATAAAGTAATAGTTGCCCTAGTTTGGTTGCCCTAAGTACATGTCGCCCTATGACGGATGTACTTTTTGTCAGTCCTTTTACAAATGTAAAATGACCAAAAAACCAATCGCCCTAGTACATGTCGCCCTAATAGTACCAGTTGCCCAAAATATTTATACATTACAAATACGGACACATGGCGTGTTGTGGTGAGGTTGCCCTATCGCACAGTCGCCCCAAACTCTTTTGGCTTAAAAATGTTTTTTTAGGGGAGAAGGTGACTAGCACCCTTAAACTCGGACTCTTTAGGAAATTTTCCCATCATAATAAGCCCAAATTATGATACCTTTTTTATTTAGACGCAATTTTAATTTGGGCTTATGATGATAATGTTAAGCCAATCATTCATAAAGGAGATCATCCACTAGGTGCATTGCCCTAGAACTATCATGCCTATTTAAATCAGGTAAACTTGGAAAGTATAGGGGTGATCATGTAATGTGAGTGCCTTCATCACATCTAAAGTTCAGTTTCGAGACATGATACTACAAGTCATAAACCATTGAAGGACGCTAAAGGGAAAACAGTTTTTAAATTTCACAAATGATTTGAAACACAAACATTAACTAGATAATAATAGTATGAACAATTGTATGATTGCCATAAAATTTGGTAAACTCGTTAAGTCAGAAAACTGGGGATTAAATCCTTTAAAGGACGTAAAATTAGTGATCAAATGACAGGGGAAATAATTGAAATGATAGTATATACGATCTACGAAGATTTGGAACAATTGTATTTCAGCGATAAAAACTTACATATTTTCTTTCAGCCATAAGAACGATTGAAATGATAGTATATACGATCTACGAAGATTTGGTCAGCGCCTGAAAAAATTGATTTTGATCGGAATAGTGATTTTGATCGACGGATTACACTATGTGTAATTGAGTGTGTGTTTGAAGAGAGAGAGAGAGAAAAATGTTAACTATGTGTTTTGGTAAAAATTCTAGCACGAATTACGATAAAATCTTTTAGGAAAAAATTAGATTTGGCACACTGCCCAAAGTGGTAGAGCAGACGCTGGTAGAGCAGTAGAGCATTCGACGTGGACAAATAAACAAAATAGTACTTAAGGGTATTCAGGTAATTTTGCATTAAGTGGTGGGCTAGCCTACTGATTTGTGGGCCAACAAAAAGTACCTTTAAGTGGACACGTGTCAACCATCTAAGGCGGTAGAGCAGTAGAGCATGACCAATTTGTGAAGAGGATTCGATTTTGACCAAAACACGACAACATGCTTGTACGAAAGGCCAAAACAGGAATTTTCTCATTGTGTTGTATCTGAGTAAAAAATAATAATAAAAAAGAGGCGTGTTTTTTCTTAGGGTTTGTAATAGAGTAACTAGTTTATATATTGCTAGGGTTGTGGTGTATCATACTGAATTTCAGTTGGGCCACATTTGTGTGTACACCGAAAGTTTGCATTGGAATTGGGCCTCATTCTTTTTGTGCTTGGGCTGGGTCACAATTGCATGCACCGAAATGTTTATCACATTTGCGTATTAGGCCGGAATTGTATGACGTATGAGTTTTGTATAAGTATTTGGTTTTGGACTGAATATACAGTGAAAAGTTATCATTGTTATTACTATAGGTGGATATAAGATTGTGTGCCCTAAAACTTTGACATAATTTTTTTAGTCACGATTTTAATTGCGGGTTGATAATTTGAGAGTGATTAATATTTTGGATTGAATTTTGGATAGAACATCATTTTTGGTTTGTGATAGGATTTTATCATTTTCGCCATTCATTTCCCTTGTATTCGTTTGATTATCGAGTTGTAATAGATTAGTTCTTCATTTTCGGTTTTATCGATTTTGAAGTTACTATAGGTTTTTCCTCTTTGATACGTAGTTTTCACATTTTCGATATTATCATACTTGTGAAGCAGTGAGTTTTATATTTTAGGTAAAGTTCTAAAACGCTTGAGAAATGATTGTGTTTACATTTTCGGTTTTATCGATCTTGATATTGATTTTCAATTCAAATTTGGTAAAACTTACATTTTCGGTTGTATCGAATTTGTGGAGCTTATTTTTAAAAGTGTTCATCAAACGCATAAATTTCATCGAAATTGTTTACTTTACGATTTTATCGTATTGTTGATTCATTTTTTATGGATACTTTATAGAAAATATACAATCTTTGATAATCACGAGTAGGATTTGTCACGTTTTAGTGTTTACCTAAAATTGCACACACATAATAAAGTTGTGCTTACAAGATAAATTTTTTGTCTTACTTAAAAAGCTAATATTCACTCGAAATTGATCATTTACGGTTTTATAGTAATCTTGATTCATTTTCGATTGAGTTTGTTTTGAGATATCATTTGTGATTGTGTTTGTGATATATCGAAAGAAAATGGAATCGAAAGATATGGTATCTTCGTGTTTGGATAAAGACAAACATGAATTGAAACGACTGTGTGAAATAAAGAAAGAAATGAAAAAGAATTTCGACAACATTTTTCATAACTTTCAGACATGCATTCATGGTCTACGTCCAGATTGGTTTCATCAGAGTGGGAAATACGCTTTTCAGTTTCTCTTTGGTGAAAAAATCAATTCCTTCAAGAATATATTTGATCATAACATAAAACAACTAAAGAAACAACTTGACAAAGAGGAACTTCATGAGTGTGATTCCAAGGCATGTTTGGTAGTGCTCAAGAAACAGTTTGAGACATTTTTTGATCTCAAGTCTCCTTTGTCTTATTCTTATCAATATCAGTCGAACCTTGCACTTCAAAAGGAAAAATTTCAAGAGTATGCTCACTATAATACTGAGAGTCTCAAAAATATAATTCTATCTTACCTAAATTCTATCGAAAAAAGGATTGAAGAAAGAGCATGTCATGAAGAAGAATTGTGGATAAAAGAACGAAATGTCAAAGAAAGAAAGAATGAATTGAAACGGTTGAATGAAATAGAGTTGCAGAAACAGGAAAGCATGATGAATGTAGAAACAATATTAAATGATAATTTGGATGTCATCGAACAGCAGAGTAACAGCAACAGTCCAAGGAAAGATACAGATGTTGAAGGTGCAAATATAAGTAAGAATGGTTGGTATCGTGTATAAGCACTAGTCAAATTTATATATATATAGCATTAATCCCGCGACAATTCTTTCCAAATTACTTCTCAAGCAAGAGAAATAAAAGGATAAAATCTCACTTAAGAAAACACAATATGTATATTTTTAACCGGGAAGTATTTCTTCTCGGGTCGTATCCCAACGAAGTCGTGAATTGAGATTTGGGAATAATTCGGATTCGAGTCAAGAATGAATAAAGGATTTTTTTTAATTTTGAATTACACTACGAATATAATAGCACAATTAAACTATAGAAACAATTAAAGAATTAAAAACGTTTAACTAATACGAAAAATTAACAAACGTGAACTAAAAATGTGAGCTAAAACGAGAATTTAAAATCTAAAGCATTACTTTTAACAAATTTTATACCTAAAAATCACAAATTTAAAAATAAAATTTTAGGAAAAAGAATTAGAATTTTTTAACTATTTTTGAATTTTTTATGAATTTTTAAAGAAAAATGAATTACTAAAAATAAACTTTTTCTAAAAATTAACACTAAAATTCTATTTTTATTTTTCAAAAATACTAGAATGAAAAAGAAAATTATTACAAAAAGAATTAGAATTTTTCAACTATTTTTCTATTTTCTATGATTTATTTAAGAAAAAGAAATTACTAAAAATCTATTTTAATTCCTAGAAAATACAAATTTTACTGGAAAAATAAAGAAAAATGGTTTTTAACAACTAAAAAGGTGCAGAAAATTAAAGGTACAAAAATGCCCAATTTTTATAAACCAATTGAACCCTATTTTTGCCAATTAAAAACTAAACCTAATTTTATTAAAACTAATTTTGAAAATATAAAAACTATTTTATTTAACTGAAAAGACAGGGTAGAAAGTGTAACTATTGAAAGTAAAGGGTAGGCGGGGTAACTGTCTAAAATTTACACTATAATGAATACAGTTAACCTTTAACTATTGAGAAAATACAAAACAGACCTTACGACTCAGCTTATTTTGGCTTATCTAAAAAGTGAGAATAAGCTAAAACTTAAAACTACAAAGTTGTTCATGAGCTTATACTCTACAACTTTAACAAAGACTCTATGAACTTTTATCCACTAGATAAGCTAGAAATTAAGCATTTTGAACTGTGTTACAGAAACTAAGCTTTTACTAACTTTTTCAAACTTTGCTTATTTCTTGCTTTTTATTTAATAAAAATGAAAACTAAAAGAAGCTATAAAAAGACTAAGATGTGTACTAAGGATTTCTAAAAAAATATAAGCTACAAGTTAACAAGACTAATGAGAAAATTGCTATTAAAAAGTGCAAAGTTCAGCTTATAACTGAAATTAAGCTAAACCTAATAAGCTAACCAGCTTATTTCTAATCCCTAAAAGCTAAAATTTTGGAAATAAGCTCTAATATGATTGTTTAATGAACCTAGATATAAGGATTTTGATCAAAACAACTAGAACTTAGAAATCAAAGGGAATAAGCTAGAAATCTTAACTGCTACTGACACCACTTTTTGCAGGATCTCAATAAGCTAACTAAGCTTCAATTGAAAATTAAAGATGAAATATGTAAAACTACAAGTGTAACTTCTAAAAAGCATAATTCCTAACTCAACATCCTAATCAAAAGCTTAAAGACAACTAGAAAAGTGACTAGCAACAACAGTATTAACTGTTGTTGCTGATAGTCATTGGCCTAAATTTAAATGCAGGCTTAGATGCTTGACTAAAAACTCACAAAATGACTCACTATATGTATCTAAACCTAAACTAACCAAGCTTTAACACTAGAATATTTGAAAAACACTTAACTACAAAATCTAGTTACACACTTAAAACTGTCCTGGTGCTAGCAAAGGTATTTTAAACTCTAAACTTTGAATCTCTACAAACTAACTCTAAAAACTATTTAAAACTTGATAATATCACTAAACTCAACTGACTAATGTAAATTTTCCAACTATGTTTGACTTAAAAAGTCAATTTCAACCTAAAACCAAACACACATAAAACCAATAACAAAAACAACAGTCAAAAACTAATTTTTACTTAAAATCATATTAAAAACTAAACTACTAAACCGATCTTATATCTACTCAATCTTAAACTAACCTAATAAAGCTATTTAAACAATAAACCTACAACTTATCAGATAGAAATAAGCTACTTTATCACTAGCCCCTTCCTACTTACTATGACATAATTAAAAGATATGGAAACTAAATGAATCCTAGCTACAATTACTTAAGGAAATTTGTATCTCTTAACTAACTAAGCAACATTAAACAAGATTAAGCTCACAAAAATGCAAATTCAATAAGCCTAAATGAATAAGAGCTAAATGACTGCTAAAATGAAATATAAAGGATTAAACCTGGAATTGAAGTCTCAGAACTAGGTCACTCTTTCTGAATGAGTGACCTTAAAACATAAACCTATTGGCACCTTGCCTCTAAACCAAGACTTAAAACATACTAAGCTCAAAAATGCTTATTATCCAAAATATCATCAAAATTTGATTCCAATATGAATTCAAATGACCATATATGAATTGGGGGGGGGGGGGGGGGGGGGGGGGGGGGGGGGGGGGGGGTGTGACCTAATATTAGACAAAAACAGTATTTAAAAGAATTCTTAGAACATTTGGACAACTTGAGAGCTAGAGAAACTCAATAAGCTAAAATTAGCTTATTACAAGCTTATTAGCTAAATTCGGCTTATTACATGAAAAACTTAAACTCAAACACAATTAAACTTGCTTTATTAATGAAGAAAGAAGAGTACAATAGAAGTAACAAGAAGTAAAACTGAAATTGAAAAGATTTAAAAAGAACTTAATTCGAGTAAATGAACAGTAACTAAAAAGAGAAAATTACAAAAATAAAATGCATTAACTAAAACTACTCCCTCAAAAACTGAAATACAAGCTTATTTATAGATGAGAGTCAAGAGAAGATGAGAAACTCAGTTAATCCTAGCCATTGATCTTTTCTCTTTTGAATTTAAGCCGTTGGATCCAAATCATGAGGTGTTCGGACCAATTAGGGGTTGCCACGTCATAGAAATGACGTGGAGGTGGTGTAAATACGAGGTGGTGAAGTGGGGGAAACGGAGAAGTGATTCCATGGTTGTTTGGTTATGTTTGCGAATTTTTGGCGTGAAAAAATGGTTTGAAAAAGGTGGTTAGGAAGAAATAATGACCCGCATTAGTTAAAACTTTGAAAAATTGCAAAACCATCCTTATATGCGTTTTTCTTTCTTCAAGATAGAAATGCAAAATGAACTTTCGTATTTATAACATAAATGTGCCTTGTGTGATTGATAACCTTTATTTTCCTCTTAATAACCAACTTTCATCTTTTGCAATTTTGGTCCTTTGACTTTAAAACATTCAAATGAGCCCTTAAACTTTGCAAACTTGTCACTATTGATCCTTTTTCTTCAATTGAGTTTCTTTTCTTGTTGTCGGGCTGATCCGGCTTTGATAAATTTTCTCAAATCTCTCTCTTGTACTTGTCTCTTCCGTTTCTTGTCGGTTTTTTTGTCGTTTTTGCTTCCTTTTGCCTTTTCATATCAAATCCTGCACAATAGACACAAAAGCACACAAATTTCTATCCTTTGGCATGTTTTCTTGGCTTTTATTTGGCAAAATCCCGGGTATTTAATGTATACAATTAAGCATTTATCACTATACCCACAAAGTAGCTATCACTTTAAGGAGTTACATTGTAGTACTCAGTGTCTCACGTCGTTGAGGAGATTTCAAGTGGTGATGTATTTTTTGTATACTTTTGGGTCAGTATATGGTACTCAGAGATTTTCCTCTTCACCATTCCTACGGTCTCACAGATAGTACAAGATCAAGTCACAAGTGAAGGACTATGCTTTAACCAGTGGTCATCAGTATTAGCCGACAGAATAGATAAGGGGATTTAGATCGGGTTGATCAAGATAGATTTATAAAGAGAGTACCGACATCTTCTCATAAAGTAATGCTTATGCAATCACGACTATGAGAGCCTGATTAAGGAGTTCTAGTTGGCATAAGAATGTACAACATGTGTAGGATGATTCTTCAGTTAGTCCATCATCCTGGAGGGAGAAATGTGTACTCTGTTACTATATTTGTTTTTTTCATGTTTAACCGTTTTGATGTTACAATTTCAACAACGCAACGGGATTAAATGTTGCTTTCACTCGGGACATAGTTGACTGTGAAACAATTTAAATGGGTACATCAGGGACTTAATTAACTTTGATTTTACCATTTAGACTACATAGAGGAACAAATTGCGTACACTCAGGACTTAATTAACTTTGGTCTAGCAATTCATATATGCACTTTCCTGGGAGGAGAAAGTGCATTTCCTGGTCTTAATGTGATTTTTGGTGCTAGACCGGTTCGACTATCGAAAAGGATATAAACATGTGTACATTGGGCTGATATCAAACAAAACTAGAATGCTTCCTGATAGACGATTTGATTGAGACCAATCCTCCTCAAGGAACGGTGGTATTAATTCTTATCATCTCAGGGGTGTCTGTTTTGGGAGGGAGTGAAGATTTCATCAGTATGTTCTTCTAACCGAGCCTAAGAAATAAAGCGGAGTATTCCAAGTAGATCGTCCAAAGATATTCTCAGGAATACTGGACTTCATTCTTAATCATTTTTTCTTTATTTTGCTTGTAGGGTACATTGTAACCAATCACGTGTGACACTCATCTGGAGGAGATTGTTAGCCTCACTTATTAGTGAAGCTGCCAGTCATAACACGAGAATTGGACTAGTCTTGGACACTTGCATGTCAACGCAGGTTCATTATGGTAAACATAGGAATAGTTTTGCATTTTTCTTTTAGTATAAATACCAACCCTCAAGCCTCCATGAGGGGTGGTGGATGTTCATTCTTATTTTTCCCTTTCTCTTTTTAATCTAATATTATTCCTTTTGTGTTCATCTCACCCTCTCTCTACTTTCTCTCACTAAAACATAATGTATCATCTTATATTCTTTGATCAACCAAGACCCCCGAATAAGGTGTTCACTAGTTGTACATACATCGATTTGAATACCTTTTTAAAATTGATTTTATCTTGAAAGTACCACATTTTAAAATTCGAATCGATGGTAACGCATCAACTTGAGATCATTGATTTTTAAACAACTTGAATTTATCGTTTAAGTACCACATAAAGATTTTGAAAAATATGTATCAATGACTCAAGTCAAAGAAGACTTCTCTTCTTTTTCAAAGATAGATGCACTGAAGCGTACACCTTCTTTTCTTTAAAGCACGGGTTATGTACTGAAATGTACACAAGCCATCAAATGAAGCTCGGGTTTCATACTGAAAATGTATGAAAGCCATCAGTTTAAGCTCGGGTTTCGTACTGAGTTATACGAAAGCCATTATAGAAACCAAAAATCTTTTTGTATTTTCTATAGAATTTGGTATAAAAGAAAATCTTTTTGTCTTTTCTGAAATTTTATATAAAAGAAAAATCTTTTTGTATTTTCTAAAATTTTTATAAAAGAAAATCTTTTTGTATTTTTCGAACCAATAAGAGATTGCCACGTGCACAAAATGATGTGGAACTGGTTAAAATACGAGGTAGGGTTGTATGGAAAGTCGGGAAGGAGAAAAAAGGATTTGGAGTTTGTTTCGGGTTTTTGTCGTGAAAAGGCTGTTATAAAGTGGTTAGGAGAAACCAGCCCGCGTTTGTGTTTAAAATTTGGTCTATTGGCACAACCAGCCCTTTGTTTTCATTTCCACAATAGTATTAAAAAAAGTTCAAAGTTGTCCAATTCTGGCCCTTGTAGTTTGATAACATTTTATTTTCCTCTTAAAAGCAACAAATAATTTTTTGCAAGATTAGTCCCTTGAACTTAGAAACTTCCAAATAAATCCTTGAACTCTTGAAAACTTGTCATTATTGATCCTTTGACTTCTATTGGGTCTTCATTGACTTTCTTTGGCTTGTTGTCGGGCTGATCCGGCTTTGATATATTTCCTCATGATCACTTTCTTGTACTTGTCCTTTCCGTTTCTTGTCGGTTTTGGCTTGTTTTTGCTCTTTTTGACTTTATTATCCTTTCCTGCACGTTCAGACACAAAAGCACACATATATCCATTTTTTGGCATTTTTTAGGCTGTTATTTCGAAATCCTTGTATTTTATATATAAATTAACATTTATCAAATGCCCCCAATACTAAAGGATTCCGTTCCTCATCGCAATTTTATTTAAGCATACACATTGGTAAGCTAACAAGTTTCCAAAATTCACTGTTTTACACCTTTAATTGAATCCACCTTTTTAAACATCTCAACCTTTTTCTCAACATTTTATCTAAAGGAAACAATAAATGGCAATCATTGCAATTGCAACATTATTGATGCTCCATTGAAATAGGCAACTTCCCGAATTATAGAGCACAAAAGAGGAAAATCGTCTTCCCTTACTTTTTCACTAGACAAACAAAGCTATTAAACAAGATCATTGTCAATATAAGTCCAAATGGTTAAGCTCTTATACTTACAACTTGTGAACTTTTCACTCCCAAGAATAAATTAATGATTAAGATGTGTGCACTCTTTTCAACTCAACCATAGATCAATTTATCTTTATAGTTGAAATCCATCTAAGCTTTACACTCAAGCCTTGTGAGCTTAAATGTTAATAACATAGATAAACCTCGACTCAAAGCTAAAAGAAATTAGGAAACAAAACTTATAAATTGATTTTTAGAAAATGAAATTTTTAACCATTCTTTTATTTTCAATATACTATAAATTATTATTTTTTCAATAGGAATGTTGTTCTTAGTTCGAACCCCTACTTAGGCCTTTCTCCCAAATAGGATATCGCATCAACAACCGGTGTTCTTAGTTCGAACCCCCACTCCGCTGCTAACGTTTGTGTTATCGCGACAACACCTTCTTCCTACAAAGCCTAGAATCCAAAGTCCCTTAGTTGCAATCACCACCTAGGCCGCGCTCCCTAGTGATGAATGCCTACGAACCTTGATTCCACGTACATAGTCTTAATCCTTAGTTGCGACCCCATCCGAGTCTCACTCTCAACATGGATACGCCAACGATTAAAACTATATATAGCTTTTATTATTCTATTTTTGCGAATGCTTCATTGGCACGAAAAATAATGCTTTTGCATTAGAAATGCTTCATTGGCATTCTTTTTATAATTATATTTTTGGTGAATGGAAAATTTTCACTTTAGAAAATCAACTTATAAATTTGAAACCAAAAATCTTACTTACATAATAGATGAATTACTTTCCAAAATGTAAGACTTTTTCTAAAGACATTGGTTGACTTAGTTAAATTCAAAAGAGCACGTATGATTAGGTGTGTTAAGAGCTTGTGGGAGTAAAAAGACACAAATCATTCATATAAGCTTTAGGTTTTCCAAATAAACCTTGCTTAAGCAAATACACTTATATTTAACTACATCATCTCTTGTTCTTCACATTTTTAAAATCCAATGCAATAGGATTTGTGAAAGCTTAGCCCCACAAAAGGTAGGTTAAAGAACTAGCTAGGGCATTTTCACCCGGTCAAGTCAAAATTAACTCCTATTTCTCACCAACGGATTACCAAAAAGTGGTGTTTTTCCCCAAACTAAGCTTCTATTGTAAGCAAAAATTTTAAAATTTCTACTTTTTTCACAAAAAGGGTAATTCAAAAAGGTTCAAACAAGGTTGCGTGAAGTGCAAGTCAATATCGAAGATATCCTTCCCCAAACTAAAACGAAACATTGTCCTCAATGTTTAAAAAAAATAGGGGTCAAAAGGAATCTAAACAAAAATTCTAAGGTCATGCCAAAAGAATAGATGTTAGTTCAATAAAGACAAGGATATGAGATTTCCCACTTTATGAAGAGAATATTGGAGATCATCAATGGAAATTGTGGGCATTGCTTTGTTCTTCCACAATTTTGAACCATGAATCTTCCAAAATCCAGAAAACCTAGACAAACAAACAACCAACAAGAACGAAAGAGAACAAGCCTCCTCTCATCATTTTCATTGTTAGCTCAAAAACAACTTAAAACGGCTTAGTTTTTGTTCACCGAGTACAAGCTATACTCGACCCCGAATTGATTTGTCCTTGGGGAAGCAAAGAGAAAATAGAAAGAAGATAAAAAGGATAAGCATGGGGTGCCTCCCACGAAGCGCTTGTTTATTATAGAGTCCCCTAGCTTGACTCATATTCCAACAAGGTTCATTATGGAGGATAATAGTAGGGATGAAGAAATTCCAAGAGGTGGAAACCTCCCCAAACTAGGTATGAAAGATATACCGTAGCATTTTTGATCCCGGGTTCAAAAAACTTTTTAGAAAATAGTTTCAAGAGAGAAAATGTGAACCCGGACAATGCTTTGGTAACATGAAAGTCTATTAAGGGTGGGTGGAGTGGGTCAAAAACATCAAGAGTCAAAAGAGATTTAGATGGTGCTAACTCTTTTGAACTCTTATCCTTAAAAGCATCCTTTTCAAAAGGTTTCTCATGAAATGTTATCCCCGGGTCAAATATCTCTCCCCGAATGTTCATGGGGAATAACATATCCACGAGGTTAAAATCCTCATAAAACACATAATCACTCCCGACATAAGAGGTAGTCTCAAAATGGTTAAGTATTTCAATGTCGGGATGAACAACTTGTAACTCTTTTTTGGACTTAGGTTCATCTTTTGTTTCAAAATCCTCTTTAGTCTTTCTTTCCAAAGATTCAACCTTTTTATCATTCATTTCAAAGAAATTCTCATTTTCAAGTAACCCATCTAAGAAAGCAATTTCCTCTTCCTCATTATCATGAACTCCCAAATCATTTTCGTTATCACTTTTGAAAACTTCATGATTAATCTCATCATTATCTTTTACAAACTCATTTGTTTTTATTTTTGGCCCATTTTCTAACACAATTCCCAATTGGGGCAAAGAAAGACACAATGGTTTTAACATCAACTTTCGGAGAAATTTGTCTAGATACCTCATTAGAAATGATTTCCTCGTCTTTTTCAAAAAGAGGGTTCAAATGACTCTTAGGAGTTTCCTTATGAACCTCCTCTTTAAGAATTGACTCGTCATTTCTAGAGGGAAAATCATCTTTTTTCTCAAAGAGAGGGTTTGAAAAAGTCTTGAAACTTTGAAAATCATCACCAAGAGGAAAATCACAATCTTTTCCAATTTTGGACTCTCTTGGGATTGGAATGAGAATCTCTTTGTCTAATTCTTTGTTTGGAATAAAGTTGAGATCCTCATCCCCCATTTTGAAAGAGTCCTCAAGATTATTGTTTGGAAAGATGTGTGAAATTGCACTTACGGAAGCAACTTTAGGTGAATGAATTACTCTTCCTTGGTTAATGATTCTAAAACAAGCCTTTCTTCTAGCGACTGGGTCAGAAATTCCCTTAACTTCTTCTTTTTGTTTAATAATTTTTTCCAAAAGAGATTCAAACTCTTCAACAATAATGGATGTGGAAGAATCATCATTTTTAGGTTCACAAACATCTTTGACCCGGTCATCATAAATGTCCATCATATGGATTGACTCTTTGTCTTGACTACCATCCGGTTTAAAAACTATTCTTTCCATACCATCCCTTATCACTAGCTCTTCCCCGTGAACATCAATTAAGACCCGTGCGGTTCTTAAGAAAGGCCTACCAAGTATCAAAGGTACTTGGTAATTACACTCAAAGTCTACTACAACAAAGTCGGCCGGGAAAGTAAATTTTCCCACCGGGACCAAGACATCTCTAGCAATTCCTTTAGGAACACAAAGAGAGCAATTTGCTAGTTCTAAGGTCATTTCGGGTAAATTTGCATGCAGAAGGCCTTAACTTTGAGTATACGGAAGAGTGGCATAAAAAGTAGAAACTACACCTAGGTCGCTAGCGCTTTGCATTTAAGTTCCTGAAATTACTCGGGGATGCAGATATTTTCCAGGATCCCCAAGCGTTTTCGGAAGCTTTTGAGAATGATTGCCCGAACAATTTTCACTCACACGGTGTATTAAGCCATCTCATTAACTTTTCTTTGTTTGACAAACAAGCTTTTTAACAATATCTTTTGATACATAGCATTAAGAACAAAAGACATCCGCCAAAGTAATGTCCACATGAATCTTTTTTGAACATTTTCCCAAAACTTTGGATTGCACTTTTCATTTCACCCTTTCTTTTCATGCTCTACCCTAAAGGATATGGAAGACGGGTCCTTTAGAAGGTTCTTTTTGAAGGTGAGAATTATCACTGATCAGAAGAAAGCTCAGGAGAAATTGGACTGCTAACCGGTCTATAACCGAGTCTTGAGATTTTGGATAACCAAGGTTGGATGTCTTGGTGCTCGTTGGCACCCTTATCCTTGGTCACCATCAGTTTCCATCTCCATCAAAAGGTTCATTCTCATCATAGAGAGGAGGAGGAATTGGTGTGCACCGGTGTGTAAGAAAGTCCGTTCGATCGTAATGGCTTCTAGCTTCACACCTTGGGTTTGTGATGCTATTACTATGAAATTTCCCGACGCCTGATGCACTTGCTATTTCCCATTTGCTTTTGAAACATGTGAGCATCATATTTTTGAAAATTCCTTTGCTCATTTTGAAAATCTTGTTGCTCCTTTTGAACTCATTCAAATTCTTTTGCAAATTATCAAAGTAACATCCTTTGCTTATGTGTAGCTTCAAACCTGAATAAAGCAACCACGCTTGTGTACTCGGCTTGATAAGTTTGAACTTGTTGTTAAGCCCCAAGATAGCTCCATGATAACTGATTGGATGGGTTCACAATTTTCTCATCCCATTATACCCTTATTCATAGTACATCTGGGTTAGGTCCTAGAAGCTTGTGATTGGGTTTTGATAAAGCCTGTGGTCTTATTGATGGATGCCAAGGTGGAGTACGGTAACCACCCGTGAATTTCCCATTTTGAACAAAAATTACCACTCGAAGCGGTTTGTTGAAATGTTGAAATTACATGATAAACCGGTACTCCATAACCTCCTCCTAGTCATTGGGGCAAACATATAACACTATGATTGCTACCACAATATACACCTTCCTCCACCGCATTGTAATCGGAACGTAGAAGCACAAGACCTTTCATCCATGTTTTTCATCTCATTCTTTTCATGTCCTTAAATCAAGGTCATCATATTCCTCATTGCCGCTGCCATTTAGTTGAAACTCAAAGTTATATGATGAAATAGATGAGGGAGGAGCATTCCGTACCACTCTATCACGGCTTCCGTAACAACAAACTTTGGCCATATTACCCACATATGATTGTAGACCCTTCGGTTGGACATTTATAGAGAAAAAATTCCACCGCAGCGGAATTAAGGAAAACTTGATCATTAATAGCTCAAATAATTATAGAATGTGTATAATTGGTGCATGTGTTGAAAAAACCATGATGATGACACTTCCTTAGAAGTTCCTTGAAACGCTCCCAAGCTTCCTGAGAAAGAAATTCTGTTCAATTTGACGAAAAATTCAATTATCGTTCTGGAAGATTGTGGATGTCTAGAAGAGTGAAAGAAAAAGTTATGAACTTAGAAACTAAGTACATCCCATGTAAGAATGGAATTAGGGCTTTTGGGGTTCTTTCTTATATCCTACGTTTTGGCAACCCCATCAAGAGAAAATGGAAAGAGAAGAAGTTTGATGGTGGTGTTAGGTACATCCGGGTACCTTTGGTTATTGGTAATGCTCTTCAATGACAATGAGACATGAGGCTCCTCATCATTACCTCCTCGAAAAATTCGGTTTTGAACCAAATTAATGAGAGAGGATTTAAGTTCAAAATTTTGAGCATTTATGATTGGTACAACTATAGCACTTTCAAACCCCCGGTGTGGAAGCTTTGAATTGCTCGCATATGTCGTATCATATCGGCCATTGGAATCGGATCCAAAATGAGAGGGATTGCTCCTTGTCCCGTGTCGAGAATCGTCACCATTACGTCATCTTGAATGTTATTCAAGGAGGAGCGAGTGCTCATGCACTAGTGAAAAATCCAGAAGAAATTTTGAGATTAAGAAGATTATTTTTGGGGAAATTTACAATTTTTAATTTTTATTAAGAATGAAAAACAAAAAAATATTTTTGGTAATCGTTTATTACAAGCTTCACGATAAGTCTCTAAGTTTACGCACAAGTGAGCGGAAAAGCTTAGCGAGCCGCAATGACTACTTAGAGAGTAGCTATCACTTTTCCTTAAACTCACCTATAGGTTGGTAAACTAAAGGTCCCGTCGAACTTAGCCAAGTACTTTCACGATTTGTTTGTTGTTTTTTGGAATGGTTTAAGATGGATAGCAGTATCCAAATGGTAATTTATATATATTGTTACTATTTCGATAGAATCGAATTAATGAACTTTTTATATTTTTATACAAAAATAACAAAATAACTTCCAAATGAAGGATCTTCAAAACTCTACTTCAACGAATATTCTCAACAATCGTTCAAACAAATTCCCCCGGCAGCGCGTCCAAAATTTGTGTGTGGTAGTAAAAGCAAACAAATTTATATACTTATAGTATTAATCCCGTGAAAATTTCTTTCAAAATACTTCTCAAACAAGAGAAGTATAAGGTAAAAATCTCACTAAAGAAAAAACACAAAATGATATTTTTATCCACCCGAAGTATTGTACAACTCGCGTCGTGTCCCAACGAAATCGTGAATTGAGAATTTGGAAATAATTCGATTACGAGTAAAGATTGAATAAAGGATATTTGAACTTTTGATATACTGACAAATTTTAAAATAGAACGAATAAAAAGACAATTAACCTAGCTTTGAATTTAAATGCACGAAAAGTAAAAACGCGAGCTAAAACTGAAATTTAAAATCTAAAAACACACGACTTTAGCAAACTTTTAAACCCTAAAAAATCACAATTAAAAAAGAAAATTTAAGAAAAAGAAATTGGAATTTTTTATCTATTTTTGAATTTTTTATGAATTTTCAAAAATTAATGAATTAACAAAAAAAAACTTTTTCCTAAAAAATTATCATAAAATTTTACTTTCTTATTTTTCAAAAAATACTAGATTAAAAAGAAAAATATTGCTAAAAGAATTAATTTTTCGACTAATTTTTCTATTTTTTTTATGATTTTTCTAAGAAAAAGTAAATTCCACTAAAATCTATAAAATTCCTAGAAAATACAAATTTAAGTGGAGAAAATAAGTAAAAAATTCTTTTTCACATATAACCAATTAAGGTGCAGAAATTGAATGAAACTAAAAGCCCTAATTTTTATAAGCTAATTGTGATCTAATTTTATCAATTAAAACTAAAAAACCTAATTTTATAAAACTAATTTCTAAAAATTTAGAACTATTTTATTTATTCTTAAAAAGACAGGGTAGAAAATGCTAATAAGGAAAGTAAAGGGTAGGCGGGCTAAACTTTAGCAAATTTACACTATAGAATAAACGGGTGCCCCTAAACTTTGAAGAAATGTCAAAACAAACCCTACGATTCTAGCTTATTTTTGGCTTATTAAAAAATGAGAATTAGCTAAAACTTAAAACTACAAAGTTATAGAACAGCTTATTCAAAACAACATTAACAAAGGCACTTTCTACTTTAGACAACTAGATAAGCTAGAAAATAAGCTTTTTGCTCTGCAAAACAGAAACTAGGCTTTAACTAAAGATTCTAATTTTTGGCTTATTTCTAGCTTAATTCTACATGAAACTTAAAACTAAAAGAAGCTAAATGAGATGTGAGTATAACTAAGGACTTCTCAGAAGAAAAATAACATAATTTTTACTAAAATGAACTAGAAACATGGAATCTTAAAAGTGCTAGGTTTAAGCGTATAACATTTTTTTTAAAGCTTTTTCTAATAAGCTAAAAAGCTTATTACTGAACCTTAAATGATGAAATGTTGAATATAAGCTATGCTATGAGTTTAAATCTATCCTAGATAAAAAGTTTTTCAAAATTGAAACTAGAAATAAAAATTCAAAATGAAATAAGCTAAAATCCAATAGATGCTGCTAAGCTACTTTTTGAAAGAAAATTAAGCTATATTAAAAACTGAATGATGAAATCTAAATGATGAAGAGTAATTAGCTAATGGAGTTCTAGAATTATGCTCAATTCTAAATTCTAGTTCCTACTAATGAATGCTAAAAATATGCTTGAAAGTTCACAAGCAACAGCAGTTTAAACTGCTGTTTGCTGATGCAATTGGCAAAGTGCTAAAATGAAGGCCAAACTATCACCTTAGAAACTCTTATACTAACTCAATTCATGTATTAAAATCTACATTAACCAAGTTTTAACACTCTTGTACTGGAAATCACTTAACCTTCAAATTTTATTTAAAACCAAAACTGTCCTGGTGCAAAATCAAAGTTTTAACACTCTAAACTTTGTAATTCTAAAAGCTAACTTCTAAAAACTGTTTAAAACCTTGTTATATGACCTAACTCAGCTGTGTAAAAGGTTTTGACAAGAATTCTTTGACTTTAAGAGTCAAAATCATCTAGATCCAAACACTCCCTTATAGTGACTGTCAACACTAAGTAGTACTTAAAATCTAATTTTAAAACTAAAACTGCTTAAGCCTTTTATCTACTCACACTAAAATTCACCTACTTAAGCTTTTTAAGCTATAAAACCTAAAGCTTATGTGTGAAATTAAGCTAGTTTCTCTTCTAAGCTATTAACACTAAATGACAGTATTATATGAGAAATTGAGATTACTCAAATTTATACTAATAAACACTCAAAAAAGCACTAATAAACCAAGTCCTAAACAACAAGATTAGCAAAGAATTAAGGAGAATGAATAGTACTAAGTCAACTGCCTTTAAGCAAAATTAAGCTAAATGAAATAGAGAAATGTAACCTTGATTATTGTAGCTCAAACCAAAGAGCCACTCTTGTATAGTGAGTGGCTAAGAAACACTTGATCCTAATTGGGCCTCCCTAGCCTCTAAACCTTATAAGTTAAATAAGCGTTATTTCTCTATAAGCTTCCAAAGTGAGCTCAATTACACTCATTAATCATGATATTTTCTTTAAATTGATAAGTATGAAGTAAAATGAATGATCTAAAAACAGAATGTAACTAAATTGAGCTCTATGAAACAGAATAAGCACAAAATGACTTAATAAGAGCTTATTGGATGAAAAAAGCTTTATTATGTGAAAACAAAGTTCACTTAAACTTGAGAAAACTGAAATTAGTTATTACCTAAAATGATGAAGTACAAGATGAAAGAACAAAGTACAATGCTGAAAGCTGTTAGCTAAAACTAAGAAAAAATGCTTAAAATTGAGAGAATTACAAAACTAAAAATTAAAACACATACAACAACTGGTAAAATGAATACCTAATTCCTAGTTATAGAGAGTGAAGAAGAAGAGGAGAGAGTTCCCATGAATCTTCATTCAATCTCAGCCGTTGATCCATCTTTCTCAAATTTATGGCCGTTTGAAACGTGTGATGAGGTGTTCGAAACCAATTAGGCTTGACTAAACGTGGGCTAGGTGATGTGGATAGGGTTTAATTAATACAAGGCTATAGAGAAAGGGAGCGTGGGAAAGGAATTTTGGAGCTGGGTTTGTTAGCTAATTTCGCGGGAAAAAGTGTTAAGTTGGTTAGAGGGCTTATACCGCGAGTGTGAGGTTTAATGTTTGGGAAATTGCACAAATGGGTCCCTGCGATCTTACTCATTTCCCTATTCTAGTGAAAAAACACTTCCAAACTGTCAAAACATGCCCTCTTGTGTTTTTCTTTCTTCTTTTTCCTCTTTACAAACAACTTTCCACCTTTTACAATTTTGGTCCTTGGACTTCAAATATCCAAATGAGCCTTTGAACTTTGAAATAGTCCACTATAGTGCCCCTATGTCTTTATTTTGGTTCCTCATTCCTTGAATTAGACTGATCCGCCCGTCCGGCTTTGATCACTGGCTTTACCCTTCTTCACTCTTGACTTTGACTTTCCTGTTTTCTCTTGTCAGTTTTGACAGTTTTTTGCTTGTTTTTGTCCTTTTTATCCTTTCCTGCACAATTAGACACAAAAGCACACATTTTTCTATTCTTTTGGCGTTTTCTTGGCTTTTATTTGACAAAATCCCAGGTCATTTTTAATATACAATTAAGCATTTATCGGGCGAAGAACAAGATCACTTTCAACTTCTTAAACAAAACTCTGTGAAGCACCATCTTAGCCTTCCATAAGAAACGAGAATTTTGTCATACTGTGGTCATCTCTTCAAAGGGTTAGAGCTGTACATAATGCAAGCGAGAAAAAGTCATAGCATATGCCTACTCGACAACTCAAACCTCAGAAGACAATTATACTACTCACATCTCGAATTAGGAGCAGTAATATTCGCTCTAAAATCTGAGACACTACATATAAAGGTAACAAATTATACCGTTTTCACTAATCACAAAAGTCTTCACATATTCTTCGTCAAAAGAATTGAATATAGGCAAACGCCTGATGTTTAGAACTACACGCAGATTATGAAATGTGAGATTTTGTTATCCTCCCTGAAAGGCAATTTTGTGGCAGATGCCTTATGTCGAAGAATTGAATCAAACCTCTCCGAGACAGAGCATTAAACTAACCGTTCAATCTACAATTACCATCTCAAATCCTCGAAGCCCAAAATGAAGCCCTCAAAGAAGTAAATGTCAAAAACGAGAACCTATGAGGAATGGACAAATCATTTGAAATTCATCCTGATGGAACTCGTTGTATCAAAAACCGAAGCTGGTTACCACTTTTTGGCGGTTTGAGAGACTTAATCATGCATGAGTCTCATAAGATCCAAATATTCTATCACCCAGGTTTCTTATAAGATGTACAATATAAAAAGAAACTCTATTGGTGGCCTAACATGAAGGCAATCAACGCCCAAAAATATGTTAGCAAGTGTTTGACATGTCTAAGTTTAAAGTAGAATGTCAAAAGCCATCCGGTTTATTGTACAACCGTAAAAACCTAATAGTGAAAATGGGAAAGGATAACAATGGATTTTCGTCACAAAGCTACCCAAAACTCACTGGAGCAAGATGCCATCTGTGTCATTGTCGATCGTCCTTACCAATCACAGCCATTTCAATTCCCATTCGAGCGAACTGACAGTATGGAAACCATACAAGATTATACATCAAAAAGAAATAGTCCACTCGACATGACAGATACCATTTCACATCCAATTTTTGCAGTCACTACAAAATGCTTTAGTTACTCCAATAGACATGATTACAGCATATCACCCTGAAACTCTAGACAAAGTTGAAAAAACATCCAAAACTACTCAAAGACATGCTACGAGCTTGTGTCATAGATTTTAGAAAAGGATGGGATAAACATTTACCATTGGTAGAATTTTCCTACAACAACAATTATCATGCCATTATCAGGGCAGCACCGCTCGAAGCACTTTATGGTCGAAAGTGCAGATCACCTGTTTGTTGAGCCGAAGTTAGAGATTCTCAACTTACGGGACCAGAAATAATTCAAGAAACCACTAAAAAGATCGTACAAATTCGTCAACGCTTGCAAGCTGCAAGAGATCGACAAAGAAGTTACGCCAATGTAAGGCGAAAGCCTTTAGAATTTCAAGTTGGCGATCGTGTTATGTTGAAAGTATCACCTCGCAAGGGTATCTTTCGATTCGGAAAACAAGGAAAGCTTAATCCACGATACATTGGACCATTCAAAATCCTTGAACGAATTGGCCCAGTAGCGTACAAACTAGAGCTTCCTAAAGAGCTTAGTAGTATCCACAATACTTTCCACATTTCTAATCTTAAGAAATGCTTATCCGACGAATCTCTCGTTATTCCAATGAAAGAACTTCAACTCGACGACAAACTCAACTTTGTAGAAGAACCGTTAGAAGTTATGTGACCGTGAGATCAAGCAAAGCTCTAAGCGAAGTCGTATTCCTATAATCAAAGTACGATGGAACTCTAAAAGAGGACCAGAGTTTACATGGGAACGTGAAGACGAAATTCATGCCAAATATCCTCATCTATTTTTAATCATCACTTCAAGTACAATTAAATCTCGGGACGAGATTTTTGTAAGGGGTAGAGACTATAACAACCCGAAATTTTTATAAATATAAATATCCATCTATTAAGTAATGATGTATACCATCTAGTCAATTAAACATGAACTCTACATACCTTTTACATGGAAATTTTTTCGCTTTAATACATTACAATTACTTGCAATATCCCTCAATATGCAATATAACCTGCATAACTCAAGTTAACGGACTCAGACAACCTACGTATGGCAATCCTATCTTCATATATGTCAAGCAAACATCATAACATATCAAGTCAATATCATAATATCATTATTACAAGGTACATTATTTCTAAAAGGTACCATTTGCAACATCATATCAAAATGGGCTTTAAACTATTATCGGATGCCCTAAACCCTAATCTCATGGAAGGGTTAACCCCTAAAATGAATGCACAAGCTACTAAAGCATATGTACAAGTAATATAATGTCTCATCTGAAATATATAATCTCTTTAAATCAAAGCACAAATCTCTAAAAACTCAATATACAAGTCATTTAAGCATGATCTCTAAAATAGCCGTTTTACCTCCATTTTCATTCTAATTTCTTCACCACCACTTGTGTACAAGCTACTACACTCATTCTACAATGTATAAACCCTAAATATTCTATTCATAAACTTTCATACATCTTTATGCACTCAAAACCCTAATTCAAAACCTTAAACTCCAAAACCGAGCTAGTTTCTAAACCATGACCTGTTTCTTGGCTTTTATCCATTATAAACCCAAACCAACACTCAAATAAGTTGTAATAACTTATTTTACAATCATATCAATCCTATTCAATCATTGTTTTATCATTACTTCATCATTTACTCACATGTACCGTAAAACATATCACAAGGAAACCCTAGAATGTACCTATGGTATTTATTTAACCCGTTTACTTGTTTAAAAAACCATTCAAATCCCAAATAACCAACAAGGGCCATAGTAAAATCTATAAAAAAAGTTTATAATCATACTATCATTTACTGTTGGCAATGTGCAAGAAATCAAAGCTTAGAAAACCCTTAACCGAATGCCAGAAAAACCCTAATTATGCCCTAATTGGTATGTTTGACCCGTTGTTTCCTCAATTCAACCCACTTTAAACTTAAAAAACCAACGACCAAAATTCATTAATAATACTTTATATAAGCCCTAGTATTTGTATTCCCAACATTCCTATCAAGAGAATGCAAAATAATAGCCAGAGAAAGTCAATAAAACACTAGAACGAGCCCTAGTTGGACACCCGTACCCCATTTCTTCAATTCTAATCCGTTTTAACCCAAACCAATTCCTAATCTTTGCTAATTACTTTAATCCCAGACCTTAACAACCTATTTCATCATTCTAAATTGCTACCATGTGCAAATGACCACCCAAGAACTCTTCTAGAAGTCTTATAGTAGCTTAGTAAGCAGCTTTGACTTATCCAAAGTCAAGAATGAAAGCACATGGCCTTTGCTTTTGCTTACTTCAGCCACGGCATCAAGGAAACAAGCCAACACATACAAGCTACTTTCCTAGACCTCCACACTTCATTTTCTAGCTTATACACCTCCCTAACTAGACCCTCTATGTGTCAAGACCAGATCGTAAGGCTTGCTTACTCATCTAAGCTTGAAACAAGTATAAATAGGGGCATAGTGTGTTCATTCTTCTTCATACCGCCCCATAAATCAAAAACTTTTCCTCTCTATAACTATTCATAAAAGCAATCCTTTGCTCTAATAGATCCTAAGTGATCTTAAGAAGTCTCAAGTACAGAAATGAAGAAAAAGAAACCAAGAAAACGAAGCCTCGAGTCGTTACTCTAAGCCGGACTAATCCGAAAGTCCCTGATTCTGACCCGTTTCCAGCTAATAAGCCAAACCAAGTTCTCTAAGCCTATTTTCGCACAAGTAACGTCATACTATCAATGATCTGCTAAAATCATAATATAAAGCTTTGAACTCTAAAACCTAAGTGTTATGCCTTTTTGATCCAAAACCGTACACCCGAAACCCTAATTTCATGTTTTTACTTAAACTATGGGCTAAACCTATAAACTTTTGTTATAATCATTCCTAATAAGCTATTATAATGTTAAAATAAGTACTTTGATAAGTTATAAGAGAATTTGACCTTAAAACCCACGCGTTTTCATTTTGAAACCATAATTTGACATGTTTTACCTTTTAGCTTCACGAATCGTTAAATTAAACTTATGTTGTGTTAAATCTTCATATTTTAGTTTATTATAACTTATAAATGACTATTGAAATGTTAAATTAAGCTTGCATGGCAATTTGGACATGTTTTGTAATTATAATCCATGCAAGGGGTATATATCATAAATTTCAGGAACTTATAACTAAAAGGACTAAAAGTGTCATTTTATTAAAGTTATAAACTATAGGTGTCTATATGATCCACTTTTAAAGTATAAGGTTTACTTGGTATATCAATAAAAGTTGAAGGACCAAAGTCGTAAAAATGCAAACCCTAGGGGTCTACTTGCAATTTTCCAAACCCTAGGGTCTAAAATGTAACATTTTGAAAAAGTGTAAAATCATATTCAAAACATTATATGTCATAACTTTAATTAACGCTCCTCGTGCTTAACATTTCCAGATATTGAATAAAATGCTTAAAACTGCTTATGTTCTATACCTTAAATAATTCATCTTCGAGTGATGTGCATTCAAAAATCACGTCCCGGATCCATATCAAAACACAAAACTAGGGATCTTCATATTAAGAGAGTTCATCTTGTATTAACGTTCTGTCTGAGTGTTAGGTTACGATTTAAAGTGCCCTAAGCTGCACAAACGTTTACGTAAATGACTTCGAAAACTATTGATTGGCCGGACGGTGTAATTATAATTTTTTATATCACAACCAACATTGATATCAAAAACTTAATAAAACAATCAAACTAATACTTGCCATATAGAGCCCAGGTTGTCCTGTGATTGCGTTTTGAGGCGTTACTTTCAATCCCTATACGAGTAGCTACAGATTTTCCCTATAACTCGTTCAGTGAGGTCATAGCCTCGCATTTCAAATCTTTTTATAAAAAAACCCGCGAGGGGATACATGCCATAAACATAATGCATTTATTTCTACATGCTATTTACTAATATACTATGCCTAAGTAACATGCTATGCCTTTAAGTCCCCCTAATCCTGAACCGTTAATTACTCTCTTAGTAAGCCGCAAAGATGTGGATAGATCTATTTGGGCTAGACTCCCGTTGGTGTACCCAGTTACGAGTAACCAATTGCACATCATTAGAAATCACGCGGGTATTTTGGCAAAGGTACCCGCAGGGGCTATAACGTATCACCATACCCTAAGGCTTCGGATTCATGAGCTAATGGCAATAATAAATATGTTTTTCAATACTGGGTGTATATCAACGTAACCCAAATATCGCATTTGCATTCAAATTATATTACTTAAACCTATGGATTTCACTCAACCTTTGTGTTGACTTTTTAGCATGTTTTATCTTAGGTAACTAATGGCACGGAGTGGCGAGGACATGAAGATGGAAAAACCGTTATCATTCAAACTTTATTGTATAGATTTTGGGAACCTCTCATTTGTAAAAACTCTGAAGAAATAATGAATGATAACTTATTTTCAAAAATGACTCTTTTTTATTCGTTTTCTATGATTAGGACTGTTGTACCTTTGAAGTAATACCCCAGATTAGCTTCCGCTGCTATATGTAAAAATGGAGGTGTTACATATTTAATGCATGATAGTTATCGCATCATGGTGTTATTACTTTGTGCATCATGATGCAGTAAAATAACATTGTGATGCAGTAGATTTTTGCATTGTGATGCATTAGATTTATACATTGTGATGTAATAGATTTATACATTGTGATGTAATAGATTTATACATTGTGATGTAGTAGATTTATACATTGTGATGCAGTAAATTTATAACATTGTGATGCATTAGATTTATACATTGTGATGCAGTAGATTATTCATTCTAATGCAATAGATAACATTGTGATGCACTGAATTTATATATTGTGATGCAGTAGATTCATAACATTGAGTTTACAAATATTTAATGCATCATACTTATCGCATCATGGTGTTATTGCTTAGTGCATCACAATTCATTTCCTAAATCATGCATATGAACAATGTAAGTAATCTATAGCATTACAATTCATTTCCTACCACATCATAGACAAAAGCAAGCAAACACAATTAATTTCTTAAAACCGGCAAGCCACATTTACACTAAATCATGCTTATAAGTAACATAAGTAACCTACTGCATTACAGTTCATTTCCTACCTCATCAAATTTTAAAATCAAGCACATCACACAAATAACCAAACATACAAACACAAATAACCTACTGCATCTTAGTTAAAATATAAACCTACTGCATAAGCATTCAAATCAACTGCATCACAGTTATAAAGTCTAGTGGAGACATTTTATCAAACACGTTGTACGCAACTTTCTTAAAATCCAATGTATCATAATTAATATCTTATTGCATCATAATTCAAAATCCAGTGCATCACAGTGTTATTTGAGTGCATCAAAGTGTTTTTGTTACTGCATCATAATATTTGTTAGTACATCAAAATTAAGGCATCAACTGTTAATATTTTTGATTCAGTTGTTGTAGTTCAAAATATTCTTTATAGTTAAGTGAATATATACAATGGTATGCACTAGAATTTTACACTGTGATGCACTAGAATTTTACACTGTGATGCACTTGATATATACATTATGATGCACCAGTTGTATACACTATGATGCACTAGTATTTTTAGTGCATCGTAGATATAAATTAGTGCATCACAATGAAAAATTTAGTGAATCACAGTTAATAATCTAGTAAATCTAGCCTCATTCAGAATCATCAGTAAATTTTCAAGAGGTTGGCGTGGCCACTTTAAGTTGTTTGCACCTAGTAACAACTCTCACATTTTAGTGATGATAGTCACAAGTCTTTTGTGTGGTTTGATGTTATATCGTTATGAGGACCAAACTACTAGATTCATATTTTTTTTCTTTTATTATTGTTATTAGTATGGAGCTTAGAGGGTGTTTGGAATTTCGTGTTATCAAAAGGAATATATAAGCAATATCTCTAAAGGTTAAGTGGAGTTTGTTTTAGCTTATTTGATGGGCTTATGAGCTTATCAACTTAAGCTTATAGCTTATAAAAAGCTCAAAATCCATAAGAAATGAGCTTATCAGTTTTTCAATAAGCCATAAGCCCATCCTAAAGCTTAGAAAACAACCTCTAAAACTATTATTTACTTTTTGCAAGTCAAAGTTTGATCTGTTTGACTTACAAGTCAACATTTATAGAGTACGAGGAATATCAGATACTTGTATTATATTTTCCGCAAGTTTTATGCTACTCTTATGGTTTATTGCCTACTTTATGCTCTTTTTAGTCATATAAAGTTACTTGCTGAATGTTTTGTGATAGCATCTATGCATACAACGTACAAGTATATGGCCATTTTGTACACATCTCAAAGCCTGAAAAGAATCCTAACTCTTTTTATTTAAGTGTATGACTTATGAAAGACTTGCAATTTGAGCAGCTTTTAAGCTGTTAGATTGTCACTTTAATCTTTATCGTCTAACAATGTGCTATGATCTAGTGTTGCAAATTAAGCTAGTAGTTTAAGCCTCTAATGTTTGGGGTTTGTAGTAACATGATTTTCACATGATCGTTCATGGGTGTTTGTCCTAAAATTGAGATATGAAATACGTCTTGCACATTTTAGTAATCGCTTTGCAATATGTGTCGATAGGCTAGTTTCTAAATTTCCATTATTGATGAGATACAATAGAACTCCGTTGATTTGTTTTACCTCCTTACGCTTTTCTTAGCTGATAAAGCACTTGGCTTGGCTGATTTTCATTCTGTGTTTATTGGCAGAATGCCTTACAGATAGTGTTTATACTTTGATTATACATATGGTTTTGATCTGTAGTCTGCTAGAGTATGAACGTAGTTGTCCGGCTTAGGACATCCTTTTATCTATCAGACTTATTTCTAGTCTCACAATTGTTATTTGAATTTAGTACCAATGGCATGATCGATGGCTTCTTTTTTTGACTTCTGATTAGTCTTGTGGGATGTTGCTTACACCTATAGGTAGTTGAGAGGTTTGGGCGAGCTTCCATAGATATATCTCTATAGGATTTTTATAGCATTTAGCATTCGTGTGACACACAACCTTGAAGTACATTAGGTTGTTTCTTAGTTGAGGGATTTTGACAGAACGTATGGTACTTACTTATTTTTCAGCCATAATCACTTCAAACAAAGTAATACCAAACACCCTGTCTATTCTTAAATATTTAGAAGAAAACATGAAGATTGTTCAATTACTTTTGCATAAAACCGGCTGGATCTTCTGGTCAGATAGTATTTTCATTACTTAAATCTTTCTGATGACTTGATGCATCACTTGCAGGTGGAGAAAGAGCAAGAACCACTTGATGATTTGGTTAACAGGAATTGTGTACTTTATAGTTAATATTCAAATATTATTCTCATTAAGAGGTACATTGAAATTAAATAATTCATGGTTCAATACAAGTAAACCCACTTTACATAAACATGAAAAGATCCACACAAGTAGTGGCATGATTCTATGATAATAATATAAAAGGGACTACGTCTACTCCTTTAATGCGATTCAAGACCAACCTTCACCATTAATTATTAATAAAACTACATAACATTCTTGAGAACCTCACGTATCCATGTATCCTGATGTTGGGATCACATTGGTTCAGGCATTAGCTTTGTAATAGGTCTTGAGCACATGGGGCACTTGCATGGACGAAATGCTGCAACAATGTTCCAGTACTCCATGATACAACCGCCTGTAATAGAACACATTAGCTTTATATCCGTTAATAGTAAAACTTAATTAACAGAATACAAGCACTATAACAGGGACAATAACATAACAGTTCTCATAGAAATTTAACTCAACAAGCATCATCCTACACTCTAATTAAAGTTTACATTTGTGGGGTGTTTATAAACTTAAACATATAAGTAAAATTATAAAGTTAGAATTTAACAACAACATACCACAGTACCAGTGGCCACAAGGGCCCTTAAAATGCACCGAAAACGACCCAAAACAAATCGGATAACAATCATCAACCGGAGGTCCATCATGGACAACGCTCAAACTATTTCTCTCATCATCATTTAATTTCGTACGTCTTCCAGTAACTTCCATTTCAGTTGCCATTTGATTGTACGGACAACAGTACACCAAGAACTAAAACGGCTCATACTTCCCATAGATCCTTTCAATATCTTGTCGGATGTTACCTAAACAACATATGTAAAAGCATCTGAGCAAACTATATATACAGGTAAATCTGCCAAATTCATAAAATGGGTAAACTTTGGTAGGCGGTGAACCGGGTCGGGTTAGTTTTTTGGTAAATTAATTTATTTAAAATCTTTTGACCCGCTGGAGATATAACATAACTGAACCTACTAATAAGAAGGCAGGTTGAAATGCCAGCTCTAGAAAAGACGGTAATAAGATCAACAAAAGTTGAAAAGTAACATGATATAAGTGCCTTAGTGTTTCATAATCTGATGGAATAACATGATAGAATCCCAAGCACATGAGTACGTTGGCACGTATGAAAGGACCAAAACCATAGATCTCTCCCAGTTGTTCATTTAGCTTCATGTAATTAGATAAAGATGCTTCTCGGCTATCATCTTCAATTTTCCTAAGATCAATTCTACCTTCAACAACACCTTGCACAAGACGCAATATACGACTTGCTTTATAACTAAGGTTACACTGCTTTGCCAAGAAATTTTCATCAAGACTTGCTAGTTCTTTTGGGCTAGGAAAATTTCCCATTCTGCTAAGGAAGGGCAATTCTGTCTTCTCACTAGGCTCGTTGACAAAGCCAGCAATACTTGACTCCTGTATGTCA